>CAKOAT010968487.1:131015-181822 GCA_932364175.1 Eruca vesicaria subsp. sativa | reverse complement strand
TTTTTTGTTCACCGGAGATATGGGACTGTTGATTTTCCAGTGTAACTGTTGATGACACAAATTAGTTAGTGACGTGGATTGTCAAAATTATGATGTGGATTTAATAATTAAAATTTGTATCAATAGTAACAAAATTAAACAAGGGTGTTTATTGTAATTTACTAGGAGTCTAAAAACATTCTAGTAATTTTTAGAAAATGTATACTATTCTAGTCATATACCAACTTTTGTGTATCATTCTAGTAATTTTCTCAAATAATAATGAGAAAGAGAGAAAAATAGAGTAAATAGTTTTACTCTTATGAATCCCTTATATATTAAAAGAGAATCATTGTAATAAATGTGTTTACACCTTAATTGACACATGTTGGTCTCACAATCATTGGAAATTAATACGTTCATACACTAATTTTTTAAATTGATTATTTAATGTGTTTACACACAAATTTTTAATTAATTCATTTTTCCTACATTTTTAGCATTTGTATTAATAAATTAAATTTTTCTACGTGAAACTAATGAATAATATCTTTGTTGTAAAAAAATTACAAAATCATTCAGATTCGCATCAACTAAAATGTTGTGATGAAAATGTTTGTAGATATTGAAAGTTTCGTACCTTGCCGAAATTGGTCATGGTTGAGACTTCAGTATACAATAACAACAAATACGGTGATTGATTATGAATTAAAGAAACTGAAGTGAAAAACACCACACGTAAAGTCGGATTTTTAATTTAGTCAAATATTAAAATTTTTATAAAGTTTTTCATATCAGACCAATAATTAGAAATAAAATCAAATTGGTAGAAAAAAAATCAGAAATAAAAAAGCTTTAAAAAGAAAAAAAAAATCACAAAATCGATTAAGAAACATAATTCATGCACCAAGTGTAGATGTTTATAATATATATTATTTTTATTTTTTACAGGTAAAAAATGATTTTCTTCATATGCAAAAAAATGTTATTAATTTTCAGGTTTGTTTTATTTTTACTTAATTTTATTTAAGAATTTACTATCATGTGTTATTTTGAACAAAAATGTTTTCAATCTTAATTAATGGTATATTCATATATTTATCATCACATTTATATACTTTTACATATACATGCATGTACACATTAGCGACTATATAACTAAATATTCACCACAAATGAGAATATTAATGCTTATTGAAGTTGAATTTTTTTTAATGTTTTCTTTCACTATCGCTCAAATTGTAGTGAAATGTTTTGTGTTGATAATTTTATTTTCTTTTTTTCTTCAAATATTATTTAGATTTTATTTGATTTTACATGTCTTTAGAAATTACAATAGGAAACTATTAGTTCGACATAAAAATGTCTAAAATTTATATAAAACGAAACCAAACAAATAAAAATAGTTTTTGGTTATCATCGAAAAAATTAAAACATCAAATATTTAAACCAAACAAACCAAAATAAATATAGATTGAGAATTATAGTTATAGTTTAGGACTTTAAAAAAAACAACATAAAATTGAACTAATATATATGCTAAACAGACATAATATTATTTTTTATCTTAAAAGTAACAAATAATCTCATTTTGCGCAAGGCGCGGATTATTACCTAGTATGAAAGTAAAGATGTGTCTACATTTATGTCTATTTGAATAGTAATGGGAGGAAATAAAAAGAAAAACATTTTTACTTGATTAGGAAATAGTTGGAGTAACTAGGAGTAAATGTTTTCTCTTTCAATTTTTACTCTAAAAGTGACGACCAATCACACTCGTAGTTTTTCTTATTTTGATTTAGAACATAGGTTGAGTTGGAGATGTACACTTTGACTTAGCTATGGTGAGAACTTTCGGAATCAACTCCGTAGTTATAATTTCAAGACATAGTTTCTGGATAGATTATCATAATGATAGGAGAATATTGATTAGCTCGTCAAAGGTTCATATATCATTTACGATTTAGTCCAATATCTTTCAATTATACATTTTATTCAAAGTCGAGAGTGGAGAGCATACCAAATTAAGAAGAAACCTTGAGACCAAAATAGTGTTTTGTTTTGGGCAGTTTCGGTTAACAATAATGTAGTCTAGAAATTAATTATACATAATTAGTTGGCTTTTAAAGTACTAACTACAAAGTACTGATCACTGTAAAATTGTAAAATATAATGATTAACAACACGCAATATGGTCTAGAACAAAATAAAGCTAATATGTGGACAATATTATAGTGGGAAAATAAACTGAGTCATTCAACATATCATGATTTTAATAAGATTGACAGATGTTGACAAAAAGAACAAAGGAACATTCTCAGACACACCCCAACAACCTAAGCTACGTACCTAGAACCATGGAACTAGAACAAGGGAAATCACAACATAAACTAAACAAAAAAAAAACGTAAAACAAGACAAAACTAAGGTTTTTCATTAATAAGTACCCTATAGTTTTTTTTTGGTTGAACTCAACGAGAAGAGCCAAAAGTAGAAAGATCAGTCCACGAGGAGCAATTACCATTAACATTAACCCATTTGTAAGGATTGTCTTCAACATTAACAGAAGAAAACTGCGAGGCCAAAGCAGATGAGATTGACGCAGAAGTTGTTCTCGGCGATTCGAAAGGGTGAAACCCATTTGAAGAAGGATCAACACAGCTCACAAGCGAGCCACCTGAAGTTCCCATGTGGACTGATCTTAAGTCTTGACTCAATCTTCCATAGTTTAGTAAACTCATGCTGTTATCTGTTTTTGTATTATCTAAGAGATCTCCTAGATGATGATTATAATTAGTATTCATTAACCTCCCTGGAGATAAAATCTGGCTTAAGATACTCTCACGGGTTCCTACGTAGTTCGAGGAGAGTATCGCGCTTATAGTGGATGCGTTCCCCGAGGCTGCGGAGGAGAAGCTTGTGTTGTTGCTAGTGGCGGTGCTGTTGTTGTTGTTGCTACTGCTTTTAGTACGCCTGTTTCTCCGGCAGACACCACCTACGGGGACGTTGCGGAGGGCACCGCCACGTGTCCAGTATCTCCGGCAGCTTTTGCAGAAGTGGCGTGGCTGAGTGAGGCTGTAGTTGTTGAAGTAGCAGAACTTGGTGTTGGTGGATTCGCATCTTGGACATTTCAATGCCGCTTCAGGCATGGCTACGTTCGCTTGTCTTGCTCTGTCCACCATCGATCCTGGTCGGATCGAGCCACTGCCTCCGCTACCGTTGGACTGTGGCTGCAGCTGAGGACAAAGACCATGACCCTCGGTTTCTGAGGCTCCTGCGCCACCCTGATTATAATTGCTTGGAGGAGCCTAAAATAATATAACAAAAAAAAAGAATGAGGAATTATTAAAAGTGAACAAGAATATCCAAGAACATGCTAAGCAAGAAGAATATTTAAGATTAATAGTCCTTTTTTTTTTTTGGTTTAGAAAAAATATAAGCATCCTTATTCCTAGCAAGAATATCTTGTCTTTTTTTTCTTGTTTGAATTAAGAAATCTCTTTTTAGTTTGATTTCCAAATTACAACATGTAATTGATAAGCAATAGTAATAATTTTATGTCTCCTATTTGAGAGGCTTGCGCATATGGAATAGTAAAGAACTTACTTGTTGCCAGTTGGATGAATCAAGATAAGCTTGGATGGAGGAGAAAACCATGGTTATACTCTCTTTTGATTTTATTCTTCAGTTTTCTTAAAGTACCTATATCTATTATTTTCTCTTCTCTTTTTCTTTGTGGGTGATATGGGAACTAGATCTAGGAGAGGAATCAGATCAAGGAAAAAACAAAGAAAATGAAGAAAGAGAGGAGAAGGTTGAGTGTGAGAATGAAGATGGCTAAAATTTAAAGTGGACGGACCTTTATATATATGTGTCCATATATATGCATATGTGCGTACAAAATTTTGGTATGGGGATATAAAAAATAATTGGTATATATGTAATTATTAGGTTGTGTGTTCCATATGGGGTGAGACTGACATGATTCTCTTTTTTTCTTGCTTTAGTTAGGGTTTAAAATTTTATCAATAGTTTCACATTTATATACGTATATTTTCTTAGCACATAAGCATTTTATGTTTTGCTTCGTGATGATCATTGCTTCATTGATCCATTCATTTAGACCGAGATTTGCAGATCAAAGTCAGCACTGTCAGACTCATGATAATTTAATTATTAATTTGATTGATATTTAATTGTCATTTACAAATTTACAAATAAAAGTTTTTTTTTGACATCAAACGGCTGATCTATTACTCAAACGACTTGAGGTAGTCTGGGTAACCAAACCGGAATAGAACAACCAACGTACACAAGCTTACGATAAAAGGATCTAGCTACCTTAGCTAGAGAATCAGAAGCGTCGTTCTGTAATCTTGAAATCAAAAAAGCAAATCTTCGGTGTCGACAATTTTTCCAGTTCCGTTGAGAATGTAGGACATGCTTGAGGATTCCTGAACATCTCGATCAACTCCTTGCAATCAGTTCCAAAGCTCTGACAAATAAAAGTTTTATTGACAGCTGATTTTTAATATAAAATCATTTTTATTCATCCTTCGTATAGTAGAGTATCAACTTAACTGTCTAATGAACTTAATTATGTAATCAAATTGGATGAAGTCCCTATGTAAAATTCAATGTTAACCCGTAGTCCCTTAAAATAATGACAACAATATGTGTGTGTTTTATAGATTGATTCAACTTAAAGAAACGAATTATCTCTCGTTAAGAGTGATTACACAGTTGCTTTCTGTGTAGACTGATCCGAGTAGAATATATGGAGTAAACTTAGGAGGCAAAGGTGTTATGTAGACCGGACTTCGAGGTGTTACATAATGATTATAATAGGATCACTGATCATGTAATGATTTAGTCTAATTATTTAACAACAAAAAGAAGATAAAAGAGATTGAAAATAGGAAAAGTTGGTAAAATGGGTGCTTTGGTCGTTGTACGACAGCCGAAGCATCGTGACCGGTCCACCATGTTCCCTTGCTTTGCTTTATTTCTCTGCATGGAAATATCTATCCCTCTCGTAGATGTGATTGATCCTCACGCTTCCTCGAACTGCGTGACTCTCAGTCTCTCCATCTCCCTATACGTTGAGGTAGTGCTCGGCATTCGGGTTTTCGGTTCGGGTCGGTTCGGATTATTCGGTTCTCGGGTTATTCGGGTTAGGATGTTTAGGAACCGTTTAGGAACCGGAAAATTTTTGGATCGGTTCGATTGGGGTAATATCGGGTTCGGGTCGGGTTTCTATTTTTTTATAAAACCCAAAGTGAAACCGAATTAGAAATAGTTCGGGTTTGGTTCGGGTTTAAAGCCAAAAAACAAAAAAAAAAGAGCCAAAAAACCGAGTTAATCCCAGAAAATATTCGGATAATTCGGGTTTTTGGATAATTTTATTTAAAAATTATATTTTATATATATTAAAACTAAAAATAATTAATATTTTTTACTATATTTACAATATTCGGATACCCGTTCGGTTCTCGGTTTGGTTTTTGTAATTTTCAATCCGGTTTTGGTATCAGTTTGTTCGATTCGATTCCGGTTCGGTTTTTGGGTTTCAGATAAAATGCCCATGATTACGTTGAGGTTTGGGGCCATCGGTTCACTTTCCAAGGTTTCTTTTCTAAGTTTGTACCTACCACGCAAAAAACATTCCTCACATACTTCGGTAGATATTTATACACTTATAGATCGCCTAGTAAAACTACAAATGAACAAACAAAAGCTAATTTGACATTCCTCACATACTTCCATAGATCTTATACAGTTATAGATCGCCTAGTGAAACTACAAACGAACAAAAAGACTGATTTGCAGATTTGAATTCATTCAATGTGTTATGTGTAGAATAGACCAATCTGAGCTGTCACAATGAAAACTAATTTGGTAAAGCTATTTGATGCTGTAAAATAGACAAATAGTTCACTGGCTTCTGTTTTAGAGGTATGTAAAATAGACAAACAATTTTCATTACCAACTCAATTTTTTTCAATCGCAATGTGCTATTTACATGCATATATAATATGTTGTTCATCAATAATTAAGAATTAGTAGACTGGACAACAAAGACCTATTTACATTCAGGCCCGGCTTGTTCTCTACATACGCCCAGTGCAAAAATTTATTTTGACAAGAATAGTGAAAACTTTTTCTTAAAGAGCCCTAAATCTATTAGAAAACTTTGAAATCTTGTAGTTAACTCAACCCAATTTTTTTGGGTCCCTATGTAAAATCACATTATGCACATGGCAAGGACCGACACTGTTTACATTGCTTAGCCCTGATTTTCTCAGGATCAAGAAGCCTTACCATGAGCTTCTCAAACCTATTTCCAGCTTACTGTTGGCTACCAACCTTCCTGGCGCCTTCAACCCCAATCCACCGTCCACAATTATAGGCGCGCTTAGGATAAGAGTGAACAAGCAATGAGATTAAGTGTTATACCCATGAAATTTTTGAATGAAGCAGACAAAGATCTTCGTTCTTTAGCTCAAAAGAGACCAGATTTCTTCAAATAGTAAAAGTTAGGATATATTTGATATAGGTCTTCTTGCTCTTTGGTTCTTACAAAAATTACAGCACGAGCTGTTATGCAAGAAGCCTGACACAGATGATATGTATCTGAATATAAAAAGGAGAACATTCTAGGTAGGTATACATAATATTAGCTCCCTCACTCTTTCAAACCGGTGTTTGCTTGTGTGCTCAGTTTAGGTAGCGAGGCATAGTATGAGAAGATTTCCAATTTTAGCCAAAAAAATGTATATGAGAAGATATGCAAAATATTCGAAAACCTAAAAAGGGCCAACAGTGCAATTAGATTTTTGAAATCGATAAGTCAGCAGCCAAAACCAAGTATTTAGACACACTCTTATGCTTTACATTCAAAGTTCAGTGGTCAGAGGTTAGATAAAGTCAAACAAACAGAAGCCTATACATCACTTGTATTCTTCCTAGTTCTTGATTAAGTCAATAGTGCAAGAAGACATGAAATTCGTTGACGTGAACCAACCACACCGTATATGAGAATGGTGAACCAATAAAACCGGTTCAAGCAAAGATTTACAGAAATGGTTTTAATATATGAGTAAAGTTTTACCATAATAACATCGTTGACGAAAGTCCTATTTTAAAAAGGCCTCTACGTGGTGAACGTCAAAAACACTGTAGTTTAGCTTCGATGAGTATGAACCGTTGGATTAGTTTTGGATCTTTATACACCGTAGAATGAGCTTGCATTGTCTGTGAGTTGTCAAGAGTCAACGTTACATATCCCATCACTCACTGTTGCTTACGGAGTTACGAAGCTACCAAGAAAATCACGTTAAGAATAAATAAATTAACGAACACAAAACAATTTGCTAACAGCCACAATAAATATTTCAAAATCATTTCATAGATTACAAAAACCGAGAAATAAATTACAAAAAATATAAGAAAAATCAAACTAAACTAGAAGCATCAGGTAGTCCTTGACGCCAATCATCATCTCAACTGGTCGCCGAAACTCTGCGGTTACCACCACCGCTGCGATTCACGTTACCGTTAACATTAACGTTGGCTTCTGTCTGTTTAACGGCGACGCCTGCTCGGCATATGGGACAATTGAGATGATCTTTGAGCCACGGCTCAATACAAGACACGTGGAACGCGTGTTTACACGCGCTCAGTTGCCGGATCTCTTCGCCGTCGGCGAACACCGACAGACACACGGGGCACTCGTTCCCGGTCTCCTTGGAATGAGTCTCTTTCTTGAACTTCCCGCCGGAATCAGGCGCGACGGTTGAGGCGTCTCTCTCGGCCGTGGTCGGCGATGTGATTTCCACGGTGACATGATCGTCGGAGAAAGAGCTGTTGCTGCGGCGGCGGGAGGAGGAGGAGCTGCGGCGGCGGGAAGAACGTGAGAAGAAAAGAGCGTAGATTAAGGCGGGAACGGCGACGATTGCTATGACGGCGATGATTAGTATGAGAGGAGTGAAGTTGATGCTCCGAGGAGGCGCCGGGAACGGTGGAGGAGGTCCGATGATGATGAAGGTGGAGTTGGAAGTGATGGTGGTGCCGGGGAAGACGGTGGTGGGAACTGTAGTAGAGGGAGTAGGGACGAAGGCTCCGGTGGTGGTATTATTGAACATGATTATTGTGGTATGAAGTTGGTGGGGAAGGAAGATAATAGTGGAAAGTGCTTCTTACTAACTAAGTTTGGTTTTGTTTTTTCTTTTTCCAAATTACCTTTTGTTCCAACGACGTATAGTTATTAGTCAGAAATATATATTTGTTAATGTGAAATAAACAAAATGGTATATAACCACTAGATTTAAGGCATGTTTTGTAATTTGATAATTTCAAATGCAACAATCACTTTCGCACATAATTAATTTCTTTGTAGATTTGTTCATTATTTTAATAGCCACATGATTTTATTTAGAAAGATAGCATATCTGTTACAAATATGTTTGAGAAGATTCTAATTTACGTACCACTTTTTAGATTTATTAGAAAGATAATACTTTTTATAAATATTTTAAATTTGTGATGAAAAATAAAATAATCCTCTAAATTATTATAAATATTTAAAATAATGTAAAATTTTATAAAATCAATTCCACCTTTAAATACTAAACCATAAAGAATAATTACTAGATTTAAAACCTAAATATTAGAATATTTTAATTAAATATCTATTTTAAATAATATTCAATTTATGGTATTTCAAATAATTTATCATTATGGCTTAACTCTATTTAAAAATCACATATACATAACCTGTGGTACCAAAAAATAAATTTTCAGAAAACAAACCATTTGTTTTGTGGTTTTTTATTGCAGAGATAATGTAAAAACAATGTAAATGATATTTGATTTTTTGAAATAAAAACGTTAGAAAGTGATAGTTTTAAGAAAAATAAATATATAAAACAATTGATAAACATAAAATATGATTAAACCGTTCGTTTCAGAAAAAGAAGAATAAGAAAAGAACCGTTCTCAAACTCTAACAATCTAAACATGCATTTAAACTGGTTGATCTGTTGAGGAGTTTATTTATTATTTTATTTATTTTTATACAATGAAATGAGGAGGATTTTCGTTTCTTTGGTGTTTTGTTATGATGGTACGTGGGAGTAGTGGTTGGAAAATTTGGTGGTTGTCGGTGCCACTAAGATTAATTTAACTATTCTTTATTCAATGACTTTTGGGTCCTGAGTCGTACACTGATGGGCCAGTGAATTGAGCTTCGAGTTGTATTGGAGATTAAGCCTCAGCCTTGGGAACCTTGATTCTCGCGACATTCTTGATGTAGGGTTAGGTTCACAAACGCACGAGACTGATAACTACATGAACATGAGTGTTGTTGTCCCCAAGGTTGGGAGGAAGTAACTAAGCGTGTTGATAGTCTACTTCGAACCCATACGTTAAAGGCGAAAATGGTCAGTGACAGCAACGGGGTATCTGGTTTTGATAAGTCTGATGCGCTGAAGCTTGATGTGTTTCTTGTTCAGCACGATATAGAGAACATGTACATGTGGGGATTTTAAAGAAAAATCTGAGAATTATCTTGGGAAGATACAGCTGAGGACTTACATGAACGGGCATCCTAGACAAGGTGGTCATTTTTTCCCGTTTGGTGTTGAGAAAGGCTTTGTAAGGTCTCACGGAATGTAGAGGAAGCAAGCACTATATAGGTTTGTCGAATCCTCAGTGTGTTCATGGGATTGAACTTTTTCCTTACCGAACCTCACGTGTCTTCTTGATGAGGAAGAGAGGAGGAGGTGGTGGATGGAGCTTAGCGGGATCATGAAAATTGTTTATGGACGTGTCACTAACGAATTGCAATATAACTCAGCCATGATGGATAGTAATGCTTACATAAGGGAATATTTACATGGTCAATAGAGGCAACAATGCGTATTATGTGCAGGTCCGGCCCAAAGGGTAGGCAACAGAAGCAGCTGCTTAGAACACATGGGCCCATTTTCAATTTTTTACATTACAAATTTTTATTATTGGAATATTTTTTGTGTAGGCCTAGGACCCTGAACAAATTTTTGAATGTTTGGCCCGGTCATGATTATGTGAACAAGAAGCAAACTGGGCAAGAGTTTGCTGTGATTTAGGATCTCTTAGAGCAATGTCATCGTCAATGTGTTTTGAACAATAAGACATATAAACCAGTCTTTGTCATCTGACTATGAGCCATGTGTAGATACGAATGAACATCATCCATGGAGCGTGAAGTAAACGTTTCTTGACTTTCATACAAGCTACCAGAACTCCTTGTACATATTTTATATCAGCTCACAGAAATTCAGCCAGTGTTAAAAAAAGATATCTACGACGCCGGTTTTATTTTCCCTCCTAATTACAATAACACAACTGACCCGACGGCATATTTGATTACGTCACAGACCCTAGCCAATAAGTTACAATCATGCATATCGATATTGTGAACCGTCAATTAGAAATAATCCAACAGTCCTTACGTTATGCAGCCAAATTAAAATAAACGCGGATCGATACTTACAACCGTAGATAAAAACAAAATCCAACGGATCATATCCTCCGCGAGAAATAAAAGCAGAAAGCACAAAGATGTATGCTCGCTCCTATATAAACCTCTCATCAAATTAGTTTGGTGCTTTTGATAGTAATCAGATTAGATGTTGAGTTGAATGATGTTTTTCTCTGTTATGTCCCTGAGGCAAAGTTTGATGCTTTTGATAGTAATTAGATTAGATGTCTAGATGAGTTTTTTTTTTTCTGTCATTTGTGAGGTAAATTTTGATGCTTTTGACAGTGATTGGATTAGATGTTGAGTGGAGTGATGTTTTATGTGTCATGTTTGAGGTAAAGCTTGATGCTTTTGATGGTGATCAGATTATATTAGATGTTGAGTCTAGTGATTTGATCTATGTTTATTTGATTGTGTTCATTTTACTCGTATATGCAAATAGGGGTTCGGAAGCTTGTCTCTTGCTGCCACATCTGCTGCCAATGTTGTTCAGACATGAATCATGGAGTCCACTTCCAAGATACTTTTGTTATCATTATGTTCTCTCATGTGCCTTGATTTTCCTAGGTTGCATCCAATTACCCTTGAAAACTACATGTGATATGTAGTCTCATTTTCTCATTTCCAGTTTATACAATGTTATGTAACACAAATCTAGTGTCTAGTTTAGCTGCATAGTTGTCTAATTAGATCAACTAGAGAGTTTGATTTAAGATGAGAAACTTTTGTTCGTTTGCAGGTCAAAGAAGGTGGCTTAAATTAGACGGTGAGTGAGACTGTTAACATTGTTGCAAATAAGACAACATAGATAGGACAGAGGACATGGGGGATCATGAAAGGAGTAATGGCCATTGCTTCACAGAAGGTTGAAGAGTTCACTAAAGAAGAAGCATCAACCTGGAACCAACATAATAAAAGTGAGGACAACAGTTACTATCTGAACAAATCAGCAACAAACTTATCTCTTGGAGGATCACAATCATCATCAAGTTACCAAAACAATAACCGTAATTTGAGTTCTTGGGATGACTGGGGAGAAGAGAGCAATACCAAAAGGGAAGCAGCACCACAAAGTGGTTACCACAACAGTTATGATAACTCGAATTCTTGGGATGACTGGGGAGAAAAGAATAATAGTACCAAAAAGGAAGCAGCACCAAAGGTGTCGACTTCTAATGATGATGATGGTAAAGATGATGATGATGGTAAAGATGATGATGATGGTTATTATCAGAGTGCTGCAGGAGATAAAAAATATGTTGGTCACAATGGGAAAGCAGACACTGCTTGAACTGGTGGTGATTTTCGCTAGCGGTAAGCTTTAATCAAGTAAAAAAACTAATCAAACATATTAGTATTAATGCAATTGGTGTAACACTGATCTCTAAAACCACAAGATGTTTCAAGATAAATGGTGAATGAAGCTGGAGACTTAAGTCAAAGTCTTGTGTGGTCTTCTTACTCTGTCACAAAGAGATATATAGAGCGGAGAATGGTCGCCTCAACCATTTTCACATTATCGATTGCTTGGAGTTCATAAATTAATGATCGGTCATTATTTGTTTCTTCTACTATAGTTTTCTTTTTTATCATTACTATATTTGTACAAGCATTATAGAGGGCTGCTTACTAATCTATGCAGGTTAGTCTTCAGCTCCTTTTTTTTTGAGATTCAAACCTTTTTTTAAAAAAAATCTGTAATGACAACAAAAACATTTTTCCCCTTTTCTATCACTCATCTTACTCAATCATAGAGATTTTTCCATCACAGATGATTCTATAATCTATGAATTTAAAGGTTTTCTGAATATTTCTATTTTTTTTAATGTTTATACTTGCACAGCATAAAATGTTTTACGAATATTATTCTAGATTTTTTTTTTAAAAAAAATTCGTTAATTTGGACAATTAACAAATAATATTTGGCAATTCAAAATTCCCAACTCCTGATAGAAACAAAAATAAACTCTTTATCAAAGATTAAAGGTCTCCAAACTCTTAAACATTTTGTTTAGACTTTTAAAACGTAAGGATGAATGTATATAATATGGTTCGCTAAATTAGTAAATTTATACTCCCTCCCTTTCTGAATAAGTGTCACTTTGACATTTTTCACACAAATTAATAAAATGGGGAAATATATGCAAGTTGTTATTAATTATATCTTTTTAACCAATAGTATTTTAGATAAATAGAATTATTTATTAAATCAATGCAATTTATAATTAATTTTCAGCTGAAAGTAAGTATAATTTGTATTGTAATTGTAAAGTGACACTTTTTATGTAACAAGAAAAAATGGTTAGAATGACACTTACTATGAATAAGATATGTAATAACATGCTTGATATGTTAACTATTGCTCCAAATGAGATGACACATCAAGGTTATAAAGAGGGTGCACATAACCTCACACCCACGAGAATAATTCTATGCAATGTTAATTATATTACATAAATGGGCCTACGTTAAAGGGCTTCTTCCTCTTCCTCCCAAAGGCCCATTGTCCGCACAACGACGGCGGAGACAGCGACCACTATAGCTGCAAAGACAGGCGGCACAACGAGGTCCATCTTCGACCTCCGGAACAGATTCGCCGGTAAACACAACACCTCCGTGGGAAGATCCAACGGCACCAAAACAGCTGCGTCGGAGCCGCACCGCCGCGAGAACTCCACCGAAGAAGACGACGGGTAAATCGCCGAGACGAAAGCGAACTCCGGCGCTAGCGAGATAATAGCGACGGTGATGGTCAGAAACGCCGTCCAGGTTGCGCCGTAGAGGAAAACCGGAATCCGCCAGCTGAAGCGGTGAGTCAGAGACGAGAATAGACGGCGAATCATCGGAAGGTTGCTTCTTTAACGCATAATCGTCTCTCTCTATTGATTTATAGAGAGAGCTCTTTCGCCATGGAAATGGAGTAGCTTTGATGAAGGAGATAAGTAGAGAGAAAGAGGATAACCAAATCTCACCTGCTCCTTGGATATTTCTAACGAGGTATGCGGAAACTCTAAAACGACTAAGTTTCTCGCCGTTTTAGTTACCGCTTGAAGTCGTTAATTACCGTTACTTTTTTTATTTTTTTTGGACAAATCGGTTACTTATTTTGTTGGTTCTAGAAAAAAATTGGATTTATGACTCTGACAGTGTGAATGATCTTAGACATAGTTTCATGTAACGTGGTTGTGTCATGTTCTCTCAGTTTCTTAAGTAAACTTGTTTCAAATAAGACAACGTCAATTCAAATAACAAAGTTGCATTGGGTTATATTTCACAAAGGTGAAACTAAAATTACAAAAAGAGAAAACAAGAACCAAACTTAAACAAAGTCTTCACAATAGTGCTTTAGGATCAACCATTTACCCATAAGTGAATCATGAAACACACACACAAAAAGGAGATTTGATTATTTATTAGACAAAGAGGGAGCCAAGCTCATAGATGTGCCAATGCCATTCAAGAAGATGCTGCAACAATAGGCATCTGAGTTACCCAATCAAATTTCTCGCGACTGTGTTTGCGAGCAGCTTGCTTCTTGTCCTTGGCACTACGGGAGGAAGAGTTCTTCTGACCTTTCTTTCCGGTTTTCTTGTGGTTGTCTTTGCTCTTGGACTTCTGCTGCTGATGTTGCTTCTTGTTTCTTGTGTGCGAGGCTATGGAAGGAGGAGGGTCGTACACGTCATCCGCCCATGAAACACTAAACTTCTTCAGTGACAAGCCATGCTTCTCCCGGCTGCCTTTTATGGCCGGGATGAGAACAACTGGTGTCTGCTGAAAATAAAACAAACAGGTGAGATAATTAGGGTGTACACAGCCTTGGCTTGAGTATATGACTTCACTAACAAATCAATTCTAAGTCTAACTGACGAATGAGAAGACACAGCCTAAATCTAAGGGCTGTTAACTCTGTATTACACTCCAGAAACAGTGTTTTCTTGGATCAAATGTATTCTCCTTCATTAGACTATGTATGTAGACTTACTATAAACAAATGATAAGAGTCTTGCATGTAATAAGAAGCAAGACACAAACTGACTTACAGTGGTAATGTTCTCATCCTTGTCTTCAACATATGAAGACTTGAGAGGTAAAGAACCTAAAGTAGTTTTGTCTAAATTCTTCTCAGTGTATTCTTCATTCGCAGTTTGGTGTATATAACCAGTTTCATCTCCATCAGACTCCAGAGACTCTTCAGATCCAGCATGAGAGGAATGCTCCGAGCCATTAGAGCATTTCGTGGAGATGTCAAAGTCTGCATCTTTGAAATCCAACTTACCACAAACAGAGCTCATATCCCACTAGAAATAGTAACTGCCCACGAACAAGTTCAGAATTATTATCACTAGTAAATGATTTTCACATCAAAAAAACGAAAAACAGAGATTCACAGAGACAAAAGGCTCATACCTTTGTGGTTTGTAACTTGCAAATCAAGCAACGCCAAAAAAACGAAAAAAAAAAACAAAGATCGAGCTGGGAGAATCTCAAGAACCAGACAAGAAAAGGGTAAAAAAGAGCAGATAAGAAGAAAAAGAAGATAGGAGTGTTAACTAAGATTACCACGCCAATCAGACTTTTCAAGAGGTTTAAGACGATGACACGACAAACCAGAATGATACTGAGTCAACGAAGGTATCAAAAGTAGAAGAAGGAGTAGCTTAGAGGGCACCGAAGGCATTATTATCTTATGCTCTTCGTAACCCTACAACCCAACGGAAAACCCCTAATTCTCGAATCTCGATTTGAAAAAATCTCAGAAACTTTGTTGCCGGAAAGAAAAAAACACCACGAGGTATTAGGATAATTCTCCAAACGAGCCGTGAAGCCCTAGATTCGAAAACAAGACAAAAAAGTCAAGGAGGATTAATATCCACAATGAGGATGAAGATAAAGAAAGGAAGCTAATTTGAGAAGACGACGAAGAAGATGACTAGAGACGGAAGAAAGAAGTAATTGTGATGTTTTAAATATCAACGGCGACTGATGTGGCGGCCTACGTTTAGATAAAATCACGGCTGTACACGTGCTCTTTGACTTAGTCTTTTCTTGTATGGGCCTTGATATTTTTTATCTTGCGTCAAGTTATGCTCTAATGGGCCGAGAATAATTAATTGCTATTTGAGGAAATAAATTTCACCAAACTACGTACCTACTTGAGCCGTATGTTAGGTAGATCCCAGCTGATAAACTGATGAATGATGCAAGGGTCCCCATTTTTTCTCTGATCTATTATTAATAAATGTTTGATGACGTGGCATTGATTAATGCATGGTGAAGATTATTTTTCCTTAAACTGCACCTGAACACTTCCCAAAATTGCCTAAAGTCGACGAGTTTGCATCTCCAAGATTATCCTCTTTTTTTCTCTCAAATTTGAAGTAATAGTATTCACAAATTATTTTGTTTTTCTTTCAAAATAATGTACTATTGTTTATTAGAGAAATTTTTCTCTTAGTTTTTGATATTTTTCTTCAGAATAAAATACTATTATAGATGGTTTAAGAGCATTTTCATTAAATGATGTTAAGAGAACCTCACACAGTTTCCAAAAAAATATTAATATAATAATCTGTTTTTTATGAATCTATATCACTCGAGTTCGCTGGAACATGTATCAACACTATTCACGTGTTCCACTAACATGCGGCGTCTGTGATTGATTAGTTTATCAATTTAAAAAAAAAAATCAAATGAAAAACAAATTTTCTTTTGTAACACGAAAACAAATTATAATAATCAGAAATGGAATTTGGGAATCTCGATTCGAGGAGTTCACCAATGGGGATGCTCGAACTTCGAAGTTTGACATATAAGTTCCATGAGGTACCATTAGAGTAGAGATGGTCTAACTTCGAAGTTTGAAACAGAGGTTCCTACATGATACATTTTGATGGATCCAGAACTAGGCGAGGTGGATAATAACAGAGCATGTAAAGTATACATCCTAATACCTAAGGGGGCAACCTCTAAGATAGAACCAATATTCTTTGCACTAATCACTAGGTCACAACACTTTGGTATGCTTGTAGTTCTGGTACTGGTCCTCGTTGATATGTATTGTTTACAGTGGCGACTGTTCTTAATGGAAGTTTAGTAACACAAGAGTATTATGAGTCCGTAAAAGAAACCTTGACAAATAAATATCTTCTTACTTCCATTATGATTTATTTTTTTCTAATGTTTTCCTTATGATTAGTTATCAATCATTATATACGAAGGTATGATTTTCTATGGTTTTTAAATGCTTATTTTCTATGTTTTCGTTTTAGACTATGGATAGACTTCAGGAATTGGATCCGAACATGAGCAGCACTTAATGTCAATTAGATTCTAGCGGGGAACAAGTGTGATATAGACGAAAGCAAAAGAGTATCTCTACCTCTTCCCTCCATGTTTGGTATTTTCGTACTTATTTTCCACGTGATTTTTCAAGACATCACTTTATGTCTCCTTTCTAGTCTGTGTCAAAGCCCAAAGGGCAAGCTCTTACAGATGAATATTGAATCAAATTATTTTGAGACCCTATGTCATGGCTCTGAGACCTCTGAGTGTTGTTATTATTTTGGAATATACGCAACGTTGATTCATTTCATTGGCTGATGTTGATGTGATTCTCTTACAGAGTG
Source organism: Eruca vesicaria subsp. sativa (assembly GCA_932364175.1). Classification (NCBI taxonomy): domain Eukaryota; kingdom Viridiplantae; phylum Streptophyta; class Magnoliopsida; order Brassicales; family Brassicaceae; genus Eruca; species Eruca vesicaria. The sequence goes on along the minus strand of CAKOAT010968487.1, from coordinate 164,695 downwards.
CCAAGACGACGAATTTTGAACGTGGAGAATGTTTTCTTTTCAATTAACGTGCAGGTTATCTGTCTTATCGTGCGGTACACTTAAGGCTCAGTGAGGTTTTACGCAGGATGTCTTGGAATATCAACCATTTTCTGTTTTTAAAACTAAAATTATTACGGTATACTGAAAAGATGTATCTCTTGTCGTTCTTACAAATCAGCATGGTATGATGGTGCTTGTATTCATATTTCTCTAGTTTCGTACTAACTCTTATCGAATGTGACCGATTGACACATATCTGAGTTTTTCTGAGTCATAACTAATGATTATTGAAACTTCTTTTGGTATGTGATTGGAAGTTATTTCACGACTCCAGATATATTATTATATGTGATGGGTTCACCTTTTACTTTGTGTCACAATACATTTGTAAGTTATGCCCTGATTCCTATAATAAAGCAAAGCCAAATCTTTATCAGCATAGTGCATTCAAATATACCTTTTCTTTTTTAATATGTTTATCCAAATGTAAATAACCAATACAAAAAGACCAATTGGAATCTATATATTTAAAAAGTTCGATGAAAATATGAAAGAGCTTTTCTCATGATTAGTGTTGCAACATATAATATATGAAGAATCTCTTGCGTCATGACTATGACTATTAATTATTTATCCAAAAATGATAATGCGTGGTGGTTATAGATAGGGCAAAGAAGCACATATGTTAGTTAAATCTGATCAAGAAAGCACCGAAGAAATAAAGCTGCGAGTGGGTGATAGGACTGATGTCTGAGTCGACTTTCACCAATTTTCTTCCAGACACAATCCAAAGCATTGTTCCCACCAATCATCAACTACTCTACTTCACTTATATCTGTTCTCCATATCTCACACATCTTCGTCTAGCATCTCCCCCGCTCAATTTTGAAATAAAATATTTTCAATTCCACTTCATTTTAATTCAAAAATAGAAAAAAAAATTATTCTAAAGTATTATATCATTCAAGTTTTTAATTACGTACCACTCTACTTTAAATAATACGTAATTCCATTTTAAACCAATCCTCTTGCAGAAAACAAATTTAAACGCAAAGAAAATGATGAAAGTGACTCCACCAGAAACTGTCGCACATGGGAAGAGTATAAAGAACCTAAAATGTTGGCAATTATCCGTACTTACGTCAAAACACACTAGGTGATCAAAAATAAATTAGAAAATAACTTTATGAAGAAGCAAAAAAAAAAAAGTGGAACACTCTACCAAGGAAAAAAGACCTATTTAAACTCCAATTTTTTTATTTTTTTGTGGTGCTTATTCTTTCACGAATTTTGTATCAATGCGTATTTCATCATGAATCTAATATAAATCAACATAAATATATGAACTTTGAATTTTTGCTTAAATGTCTATTAACCACAATCAGTTGGCTGATTGTATATCTAAAATGGTTTCATCGTTTAAAACGACAATATTTAGCCATTTTCTTTTTAATTTATTTTTAAAAAATTAGTCATTTATGAAAATCAGACCCCAAAAAAAAATTCAGACTAAACCACCTAAAATACCCGACCGTAACTATTACTCATATTAAGAGTGTAAAATAATATATATACATTTTCTTTAAAAATCGTCTCATTGAGATTTAAAACCAAACAAAAGAAATTCACTTGAATAACCAAATATTTTTATTATAACGACAACTGAATATTACTTCCACTTACCATACATTCATATACATTTTTCTACATTTACTTAAGACACTTTTTTCTATTGAAACCTCCAAAATTTAAATTTATAATAGAGAAATGGGAAAGATGTATCTCCAATGGACACTCTTCAATATGCGTCTCTTGAGGAAGAATGTTGGAGGAAGGCAAACGTGAAAGAGGAAGTAAATGAGGATTAGGAGGTATCTCCTAGTTCAGAGCCCCCTAGGATCCCCCAAACCCTTACATGCCAAATTGATGCATCATGGATCGATAATGGTAATGTCAGTGGCTTAGGGTGGAGTCTCAAGGATCAATGGGTTCTGAATAATTCGGATTACGGACGTGTAGAAGGAGCCTATCAGCTCTGCATGCTGAGATGGAAGACCTGAGATGGAAGGCCTACTGTGAGCAATCTCATTTAGAGATTTGAGAATGATTTCGATACGGATTGAGACGGACTGCTCGGATCTAGTGGACATGTCTACTAGACCGGAGGACTGGCCGGCATTCACGACAGAGATCGAGGTGTTTCAGAGACTACGGGGGGACTTCGAGAATGTGAGTTTGTCTCATATTCCGCGGAGTAGAAATGGACGAGCGGATGCACTAGCTAAAGAAGCAAGGAGTAGAGGCTATTCATTTTCCCATATAGATCAGACCCGACTAGATGAAGTTTCCCCTCGGAGAATCGACTCGACTGGTCACAACTTGATCTAAAGTAAATGGGCGGCTGACAAAAAAAATAATAATAGAGAAAAGCAAAATTTGCTCTGAAAGTTGTAGGATTTTACCTAAAAAATAAATTGATGCAAGAAAAGAAAATTGGTATTTTAAAATTACTAGTATAATATGTTAAAATAATATTTAATTTGCTTCAATCGAGTAGTTTAGCTAGTTTAGTCTTTTTTTTTCTGACGGGCACTACTATAAATGAATAAACTAGATTTTTGATTCGCGCTTAAAACGCGTGGATACCATTTTTGTTGTTTTATCTACAGATCGATTGATAAGTTTTTCTGTTTTGATGATATAAAATGCTCTTAATATAACTTTCTAAAATTAATGTAGATTTTAATTTATTATTATCATCAATATATATGTAAATGTATTATATAATTTTGTGTAGTTTTATTTTGAAAAAATAATATCAGTTAACTACGCTTGGTGCTGGGAAGCGGGTCAAACTCGCCTTGTTCGACCCGCCTGACCCGCAAAGAAAATAAATTTTATTCGTATTGGTCTCACTTAATTTTGCGGATAATCCGCGGGACCTGTGGATAATTCTTAATAATAAAAATAATTATATTTTATTTTTGCTAAAAAATAATATTAAATAGTATATTTTAATTAAACTTTTTTTTTTGAAAAAGTAATTGTTTTAACGAAATTTAGTATATTTTTGAAAACAAATTCTATTTGGAGATTACCGGATAGCCACAACTGAAGTTAGAACAATCTGCATCCATTCCGTGTAAAATATATTTGACCTGCACCCGTACCGGTAACTTAGTTTTTTCAAATATCAATTTTCTCGTTCCGTAGCGGGTCGAATGGAGTAGGACCGGTGGACTAATAATTAGAAGATGAATTTGGCCTTTTAATAAAACTTATTAGTATATAATTTTTAGGTTCAGAATAAAATGACGAATTACCATTAATAAAAAAATTAAATTTATTCACAATATTATTTTTGGAAAACATAAAAATCTAATAATCATGCTTTAATAGTATTGATTAAATTTATTATAAAAGAAAATAGATAAATGTTGTCGTTTAAACGATGACTTAGATGTACAGTCAGCCAACTGATTGTGGTTAATTCATATTTAAGCACAATTTCAAAAACATCACTAGAGAGTTAAGGTAATTACATATGGAAATCTTTTTATAGTTTAAAAGCAACACATATTTTTCATATACAATGATACTTCTTAATTATTATCCGGTTAAATACAAACAATATTATTATGAATGTGTATTAATGTATAAATTAGTAGGAATTGAATCTTACATGAAAAATATTACTAGAAATTTTATTAAATGAACAGATATCAACAAATATATAGTTATGTTTTCCTTAATAATTTTGTTTATTGAAACTTTGCATGCAAGCGCCGATTTATTTTTTATATGAATTCACGTTTTTCTTTTTAAATAAAAAACATAAAAAAAGAAAATATTTGATCTACAAATCAATTAAACTATATATATCTGGACTAGAAGGTTCAAGAAAAAATCTTATTCCTAATGACGAGAATGTTATAGCCATATATAATTTTAAAATGTTTATAACGTTAGATTTTTAATATAATCATACAAATCATATCAACTATGTATGTGATGTGTCTATTTTTTTTATTTATTATCCTAGTTATTTCAAACTGATTATCTTTTTTAATGTCTATGAGCTCTCTAAAATAACAATAAAATTATATAACATATTAAAATTTTAGAAGTATTTGCATCCGTGAACACCTAGTTGGAAGAGTAAATACCAAAATAACCAATTGAATTTTCTATCTTTATTGTACGAAATAAATGAAGATTGTAAAAGTGAATAAACTATTGTCGCTAATTGCACTTATGTCTGCAATGGTTCTATGTGTTACAATAAACAATGCAGTATGCGGAGATATAGTATAAAATATTAATTAACATATTGACACTAGATCTTGATCCACATTTTACAAATGCGAGATATATAATGATGGAAGATTGCATTTATAAGTTAACAGATATAAAAGGTTTAACAAATATTTTTTAATTTTGTAAAATATTTGTGTATTCAAAATGTTTTTTCATTTAAATCAGTACTTTTAAATTCAACCTGAACTCGTATTCACACTGATTAATCCGGTGATCCATTACTTCACTTTAGGGATTTTAAAATATTCATATTTAAAACCTAAAAAATTATTAAAACCCAAAACTAACTGATTGAATTGATGGATGACCGACCTGTAATCCAATTTTATTATATTGTTATAATTCATAAATTGTCATTTGTCACCTTTAATCTAAATTTTAAACTTTACTTTCTTGCAATTTTATAAAATTATGATGTTTCTACAAAATTTTGATAGAAAAAATGATAGAAATAAAATAATTAAGAACTATAAATATGTCTTGATAATATTACTCCTTTTATATAGCTTAACTAATTAAATTTATTATAATTATTTTCTGTAATTTATCTTGATAATAGTTTAGTTCATATTATAATTAGTTTAAATCTGTTTTTTACAATTAGTGTTAAGCAATTTTCTTCATATAATATATATTTGAACACTTTTCATATTTATTTTTGATATTATATTTATTGTACGATGTAGTTATTTTCAAAGTATAGTGTTTTATATATTTTTATGTAATATATATCATTGAATTATCATGTTACTTAAATAAATGATATAGATATTATTTATGAAATATAAGTAAAATAATCCGTTAATTTAATTGATTTGTTATTGGTTGAAATATTTTTTTAAAGTTATTTAATTTATCTAAATAATTTTTAAAAAATGTTAAAATAAATATTTAAAAGAAGGGATTAAATGTTTTATATTTTTTGGATGCAATATTAATTATAGTGTTGTTTCAAAATATAGATAGAATATAAAGAAACGATTATTAGTGATTTAAAATAGGTTTAACCATAAAATATAAATGTATATTCAAATAAAACTTACAAAAGAGAGAATAGATCCAAAGGTATGATTTTGTCTTAATAAGATATATACTTTTTATTTGAAAATATATTTCTTAATAAAGTAGTAATTTTAATACTTATAAATCAGTCATACTAAAATAATCATATTCATACTTTTATTTTTTATTTTATTTTTGTCGTCAACTTAATTATATTCATACTTTTAAAATTGTCCATACTTAAGTAATTATTCTCATTCTATTAAAAGCTCAGTTATTAAACCAAGATGGATGGATTTTTAATTTAAAATCAGCCACTCAAATAAAGAGACATAGGTTTATAATAATTAAATAATTCTATGAATGAAACCGGTTAGGAGCTAGTTTTAATAGGATTGATGTAGTTGATGAAACCGAGGTTTAATAATTTTTATACGATTGATAAGCTAAATTTAAATTAATTATTTTGGGTGTGTAAGACTCTAACTGATGACCATTTAAATAGGAATAAGAATGAATGAGAAAAATGAATATAAACAAAATAAAATGAATGAAAAGGAATATTTATTACGTTTGTTTCATATCAAGTTTGATAAGGAATGATTTTGTTCTTTAATTCTTTAAAATTTAGGTAATGACAAGGAATTATATGCAATAAATATTCTTAATGAATGGTGTAATTTTGAATGAATGAGTAGAAATTGATTATTCTCCTTCATTTTCTATGTCACCATTTAAACCCTTAATGTCATCAAATGAAACCGATGTTTAATAGAATGGAGTAATTGAGGAACATAACATGGAAGGAAGTTAACGTCTATTAATAAGGGATGGAATATTAAGATATGGATATAATTAATTATACAGTTAGTTAGTGTATTTAATTTAAAATTTACAAAAAATAGTTAAATCCAATCTAATGTTTTTCTTTTAATAAGATTGATGATATAGTTAAGAATTAGCTGTTTACTTTTCCATTGATACATTGTTAGACTCAGGAAAATGAATTGAACGAGAGAGTATTGATACAACATACGTCCGAGTTCTATCAAACATGGGAATCCACAATAAGAAAGCTATTTTGTTTATTTAGTTAGGTAATGCGAATATCAAATATATATTCTTAAATTTGCATATCTTTTGTGCCTCTATTTTTTTGTGCATCCTTTTTGGTTAAGATAGAGACATAGGGCCCATAGTTTTCAGGGTAGGGCATCACAACTTGCCTCTAAATATATAACAAACAACAAAAAATAACACTACACATTATTCTATAATATTATATATATTTACACTAACATAACGTATAAGCTGGGTATGAAGCTAAAGTATGAAAGGAGAGGATGCATCTGCATCCATAATTGTTCTTTGTGTGCGGAAATTAACATATTTTGTCACATAGTATATTTTAGGTGTATAGATAATAATTTGTGACTTGCACTCACAAAACTATATAAAGTCCAAAAGAAGATGTAAAACAAATTAAAATCCATTTATGAAGAAAAAATAATTCAGGACATTTTCGAAAATAATTTAATTTAAAATTGTAAAGCCTACTTATGTTTAAAAAATAATTATTAAGATACAAAAAAACAGTTCAATTAAGGAAAAAAATATCTAAGCTCTAGAACTACTTAATTATATATGTTCTGAACTTTTCTACAGAAAAAATATAACTGCTAATTTACATCAGATTATAAAAAACAACGTTATTTCTTATTTTTCAAACTTAAAAAAAAAAAGTTGTTACAAAATTTAGTACAGTTGAACAGCATGTATGTGCAATCAAACTAGAAAAACTTTAAACAAATGCTTCCATTTTATTTAAGATACTTGAAAATGTGCAAATAAAACTGTAATAAACGATTAAATAATAAGACTATAAGTAAACAAAAAAATATGGTGTTATTTTTGTTTCACTATACTATTTAATATTTCTTAATCTTCTATAATATTTTAATTTAATACACTATTTGATATTTACTAATTTAATATAATGCCTCCGTTAATATAGTTGTTTGGTTTTGCCCGTATAAGTTTTGGTAGAGTGAAGAATGTTCACATCACATCTTTTATCTTTGTCCTTATATAAGGAGAGATGACCAACCAAAGACAACCATAACACATCGTTAATTGAAACAAACCTCCTCAGATATTCGTTACTACTACTCCTAAATATAATCAAAAGAGCGAAAGAGAAAGACTGTTGATCTGAAGTGATTATCTAAGATGGAGGAAGGAAAGAAGAGAAGATGTATGGAGAAGGCAAGACCATTCATTTCAGTTGTGTTGTTGCAAGTAGGCCTAGCTGGAATGGACATTCTTTCAAAGGCTGTCCTAAACAAAGGCATGAGCAACTATGTCCTTGTTGTTTACCGTCACGCCGTTGCTACCCTGGTTATGGCCCCATTTGCCTTCTATTTCGACAAGTACTCTCTGCTTTCCCTTCTTTAAGCTTATTTGACAATCAAAATTCAGCGTTTAGTTTGTAGTTTCATGACCATGTTAGTAAAATTGTGTGTTTACATGTTAAGATATCTATTGATCATTATAAGTGGAAAAGGCACACCGCATTTAACAAAATGGATTCTTTGTTAAAGTCTTGAAAATATTGTGATCGTTTTAAAATGTTGTTTTTTTATTTGTGTGGGTTGAGCATAGACGTTTAGTGTTTTTAAAGCATGAAAGTAGCAAAAAGAAAGAACGAGGCTTGTGACGTAACTTACAATAAGAAGAATTTGGTCATATGTTACAAGACAAAACACTTGTCACGGTTTTATCTCTGATTTTGTGGCTTTTGTCACTGTCATGCATTGAATGTGAATATTTCACATTTCTTATAGTGTTTCTTGTCAACGTGTACTGGTTAATCAACAAGTGGTTACGATTCGGTAATTATGATTTTACTTTAGTAAGTTTGGTACATATTAGAATAAGACTTTTTGACAACGATTCTCATATAAGCATAACTCTACTGTTAGAAAGGATAGTAATGATATGTGATGTGTTAAATTAATGGTTGATAATATTGTTTTATGCTTCATATAATTGTGCATTCTAAAGTAACTTGCTGGTTATGATGTTTATGTTGAGAACATTGTCTTTATGGTTTAAAATTAATTGTTAACCTTTCTAATGTATTTAATGGTTATGATGTAAAAACAGGAAGGTGAGACCAAAGATGACGTTGATGATATTCTTCAAGATAACACTTCTTGGTTTACTTGAGTAATATTTTATTTTCTTCGTCTTCCTTCCTGCAACAAAGGTCTCTTTTTTTTGTAGTCGAATCTGAGCTATTTCTCCTTTCATGTTTTTGACATATAATAGGCCAGTGATCGATCAAAACTTATATTATCTTGGGATGAAGTATACAACGGCTACATTTGCAACCGCCATGTACAATGTCCTACCTGCAATCACTTTCGTCCTTGCTTATATATTCGGGTTAGAAAGAGTGAAACTACGGTGCATCAGGAGCGCAGGTAAGGTGATTGGGACATTGGCTACAGTTGGAGGAGCCATGATAATGACTCTAGTAAAAGGTCCAGTTCTTGATCTCTTCTGGACCAAAAGAGCCTCTGCACCGAATACAGCTGGGACCGATATTCATAGTGCTATCAAAGGCGCAGTTTTGGTCACAGTTGGTTGTTTCAGCTATGCATGTTTCATGATTCTCCAAGTAAGGCAAATTTTTTTTTTTGAGAAAATAAAACAAAATACTCTATTGATCTTTTTTTCAATTTACTTTTATTATTTGAATCAGGTTATGTAGTTATGACCCTAGTCATACAGTATATAAGCAATTATAAAATAGTAGGAAAATATAATGAACAGAAACAATTACATTTTTTACTTTATTGATTTTGGTGATGAATCAATTTTTTCAGGCTGTCACATTAAGAACTTACCCAGCTGAACTCTCACTCACTGCATGGATATGCCTAATGGGAACAGTAGAAGGAGCGGTAGTGGCATTAGTGATGGAGAAAGGAAACCCTGGTGTATGGGCCATTGGTTGGGACGCTAAACTTCTTACAGCCACCTATAGTGTAAGATTCATACATGTCCCAGTAAATCAGTGATTCATGGATTGTATTATAAGTTAATTATGTCAATAAGTGAAATGATTAAAACGTAAAACGCATGACAGGGGATAGTGTGCTCTGGGATTGGTTATTATGTTGGAGGAATAGTGATGAAAGCCAAAGGTCCTGTGTTTGTAACAGCTTTTAGTCCTTTAGGCATGATCATAGTAGCGATTATGTCGACCATCATCTTTGCTGAGCAGATGTACCTGGGAAGGTAAGCAAGATACCAAACAACATGGGGCCAAAGATTTCCTAGTAAATATTAAATTAAACATTACTGAAAATATATTTTTCTTTGGCAGGGCTCTTGGTGCGGTTGTTATATGTGCAGGGCTCTACCTTGTGATATGGGGCAAAAGCAAAGATTATAAGTATCCTTCCACACCGCAAATAGATGGTGAATCAGCCCAACCAAATGTGGAACTATGCCGAAACGGGAAGGATAGTGTAGAAACAGTCTAACTATACAATATGAAACACAAATGTTTTGTATTTGAGGAGTCGGAGGGTGTACCAATTTCATATGTTGTTCACTATGTTTCAGAACAACTATAGGATAGAATTGCTAACTACCATGGGAGGAAAATAATTGTCTGAGGATGCGAGAAAAATATGATGTAGCATTTGGATTTATGCAATAGACAATGAATATGTTATTACATTAATGTATTTGCCATTGCCAAATCAAGATTGTTTCTCTACCAATACTACATAAAATCTATTGACAATGAAAACATGTCCTTTGCAGCAGCAAGTGTAGACCTTCAGGAATAGGATTAAATCCTGAAGTTCACACATATGAACACGTAACCAAACAATAGAAGCTTCCAAAACAAACTCATCAGACTCGAAAACTCAGAAAATGCTAGTGAGATGCAGTTTTTAGCTATTAGCAAGACAGAAGTTTTGCATTCGAACCACTTACTTGTAGTGCTTTCCGTAAACTGATTCACACCAATATGGTTGACAATGGAGGTTCGTGATAGTATCATTAAACATTTAGCAATGTCTAGATTGTTGATGGATTCTTCGTACTCAGATCTTTCTCTCTTCATGCTATCTTTTTGACAAGATTTTTGAGAAATATATACGAAATACAAGTGAATTGAGTTGTAATGAAAGTTGAGAACAAGTGTGAGGTGTACATAGGACTATAGGAGCAATACTAAAAGTTTGACTTTCTTGTAGTTTGCAACAAAAATAAGTCAATAAAACTAATATTCTAGCATTGCTTGTTTGACCTGGGGACAAATTGTCATTTTCAGTTTCACCCTTTCACCGTCGGATGCAACGCATACCAGGCGGGTTGAAAAACAATTTAGAGAGTTGTATCACACTAGTTTTTTAGAAACTTCTACTGCTAATATTGTGAATCTAATGAAAAGAGAATTTAGTAAACAAATATAATACCACACATAATAATCCAGCAACTTGGGTTCTCATTAGTTATCAACTTGCTTGCCACAGTCATTAATTTAATATGAACTAGATTTTAACCCACACATTCGTGCAAATATTTTTTTCATTTATTTTATAAATATATTTGATATTATTAGAAATGTTATAAATCTATAATTTATATTTTAATATTATATATGTGTACCTTTATAATATTATTGTTTATATTTTTTCTTCGAAATTATTAATATATAGTGATTTGTTCAATACACTTTACTTTTAATTAATATTTATTACTTACTAATATATTTTTGAGTTAGGTATAATAAAATAACTGTATGAAATAATCAAATAGATAACCTCTTTCAAAATATGTTTTTTTCTTTAATTTATACATTTTTCTATAAGATATTTTTACAAATTATTTATTGATATTTTAAAAATACAAATGTTTAAAATAATTTATATTTACATGTTGTGTATAAAAATAAACTTTAACATATATTGTTTTAGTATTTTACAGGATTTATAAGTTAAAAAATTATTTAAATAATATAACCCTATTATCTTAGTAAATTTTATACGTAGTAGAAACTATCATACTATTGTAGTTAATTTTATTGATGTATGATATTTTTTTTGATCATATTAGGTTTTATTTTTATCTCTAGTTAAGATTTCAAAATATTAGATTGCTTTAGTTTTTACAACATACATAGTTTAGTTTTCGTGTTGCAGTTCAAAAAGTTATTCTTTATTATCTACAGTTTTATCTTTTGTAAAATTTAAAAAATTACACTACTATTTTGAGTTCGGAAGATTACATGAATTTTGAATTTTTTTACTACATTAATAAATTATTTTATAAATATATTCAAATATTGGGCAATATTTTCTAAATTATTCTCAACAGATTTTTTATATTTAAAATGAAAATAAATATGATTAAAATTTGATTTTTCATTAATATTTTAAATGAATTACTGAAATTTCATAGTTTTCGAATAACATTTTGTTAGAAATAGTATATGAACTAAAGGTTATTATATACTATTATATTTTTGTATATAAAATTTTAAACAATATATTGTTGAGAATTGCAAAATAAATAAAAAGATAATATATAGTTGTAGATATAAAGGTTTAACCTATGTTAATAACTTTTTTTATAAAACTATTATATAGTTTAGTTAAATTTACAAATTTTAACCCATTTTGATGATGAGTGATAATTTATTTAATGAAATAATTTTAAAAATAAAATGAAATTTGTTAATTTTAAATATTTAATATACTTTTGTCATATTTAATTCATATAGCATTTATATTTTTATATAATACAGAATATAATTACAGAATTTGTAAAACAAAATAGTATAATTTTTTATTTTATTGTTTTATAATAAAACTTTAGTGAACATTGATTTATAACATTTCTATAGTACTAATTACAAAATTAATTAATAGGTTATCATATAAAAATATTTAAAATTTGAAGTAAGATTTTTTTAGTTTTTTTCTCAACAGATTTTATAATAATTAATAAAATTCAAATGTATAGTTAGTTTCTTATTGATAAAAATAATCAAATATGTCATATTAACTAATTTTTTAAATGGTCATACTATGACTTGTTAATGGTAAATAAAAATTAGGACTCTAAATTAATAGATTAAATACCTTGCCATATAAATATGATTTAACTTCGATATGATTTAATAAACTTTCTGTGAAAAAAACACTTTTCATTTGTTGTTGATCATTATAATTTAAAACGACTCCTTTACTTATAAAAATTAACACTAAGTTCTAATCATTATTCATAAACTCAGACAAAAATGTATATTTATTTTGTAATTTTGATAATGTGTTTGTTGATAATCTGTTTGTTGCTTGTTGATTGTTAATCTCTTTGTAACTTAGAGTCACCTTTTACCGGTTGAATCTTCTGATGTACTTGTTTCAGATCCCCCTTTTAAGGATAAAATTAAATGAATTTTATTTTAAAAAATTACAACTTAAACAAAATTTATATTTATTTCCTAACTTTATATTTTAATATTTAAAAATTCTATTATTTAGTACCTAATAAACTTTATTTGTGATTTTTTTTTAACTATTATTTTTAAAATAAAACTTATTTTAGTGTTATCTGAAAAAATGAAAACAGTCTTCTTTGAAAAAAATGAAAAATATATATACTTGTAATTTTTGATTTACTAATTTCAAAATATTTATTGTTTTGATTCTATTTAATTTTATCACCTTCATTCTTTCCTATGTTCACTGTTTACAGCACAACATATATATTAATATTTGCGAAGTGATTTTTTTCAACGGAGCTCTCACGTTAAAAGTTTGAGTGATTAATATCGTTTATATCATTAATGAATAAAATATATAAATCAGCCAACAAGAAAAATGAATTTAATATTTATTTGATTAGATAAATGATTTAATTAATAATAATGATAAAAATCATCCATAATCTAAATATATATTTTAAAATAAAATAAAAATAAAATTCTTATATATATTGTGTTGTTATCCAAAAAAATATATTTTAATCAAAAAATCAAAACAGAAAAACATAAACAAATATTCATAAAGTAAAATTTTTAGTTTTATATAATTGAAAAGAGAAAATTGAATAATTTATAATACGTAATTATTTTCAAATTAAAAGAATATATAATAGAATATAATGATATATACTTGTGAAGTTATTTTTCACCTCTGAGCTCACACGTTAAATTAAATTTATATTAAACCTTAAACATAAATTATTCATAATAAAATAAAATATCATTCAAAAAGAAAGAAAATACGTGTTTGGAAAAAATAAATTCAAATATATTGTATTATTATCCAAACTAATATTATTCTTTCTGTAAGATTAATTTTTGAATGTATATTTATCGATTCAATTTTTTAAATTGAAAGATATATTTCAATATTTTTATCAATTAAGAAGAAATAAAATAGATTTTAGATTTTTCAAAGTTTTAAAGGAAAACAGACTTTTTTAATCAGTGAATAACTTTTTTTTGTAAAAAAAGTTTAATGTTTTAAGTCAAGTTTTTTTGGACGCAAATAATTATTTATTTTGATGATTTTTAAAACTGATTTAAAGATAATTAATCCCGCATATGCGGTCAAAACACCTCGTAAATGGTAAAAGGGAAAAATAAAATCTATATAATAATAGTACACTTTTGAAGCTCCTCATCGTGTCCATGTCAGCAAGTTTACGGGTCCCACGCGTGTATAAACAAAAACGTATAGCATTTTGTAAGATTGAATGTTATCGATCAGTGATGAAATGGCCCAGTGGTGTAAGATGGTGACGAGAAGTTGGTATCGCGAGTGCGCGGGTTCGAAATACAGTGTTTGCATGTAATTTTTTTTTAATTTGGGCTTTTCGGGATACCTAAAAGCTTAGGGATATTCAGAATGATTTTTTATGCTGGTTGTTGCGATACAAAATGACTTAAGGATTTGAAACTTTATGAGACCATCTTAGAAACTTTTATAAAAAAAATTATCATGTTCTAACCTCCAATATCATTTCAATTCAGTTATAATCATCAAATAAAATAAAAACATATTTTTCAATAATAAATATTTACCCCTAACCATTCAGATCGACCATAAATCTCATATACATCACAATTAAAAAATATATATATATATATATATATACAACATAATTCAGAAAGAAAATTACACTAATAAACACATATTATTTTTTGTCTTGTCTCCATTAAATTATCTTTTTACATGAAAACACTAATAACAGTAATGCTCGATAAAATCTTTATAAAGGGAATGCTCGATAAAATCACTACGAAGATAAAATATGAAAATATCAACCCATATGAATTCGATGTTTATTCTTTTATCAGACTAATCAAGTTGTGTGACTTCTAATGTTTCATTCATCACCATTATAGATAAGCCAGATAAACAAATGTTAAAAAAACAGCAAAGTCTCATACACAAAACTCATATACATCACAATTAAAAAAAAAATATATATATATACAACATAATTTCAGAAAGAAATTACACTAATAAACACATGTCCTTTTTTGTCTTGTCTCTATTAAATTTTTTTTTTTACATGAAAGCACTAATAATAGTAATGCTCAATAAAATCTTTATAAAGGGAATGCTCGATAAAATCACTACGAAGATAAAATATGAAAATATCAACTCATATGAATTCGATGTTTATTCTTTTATCAGACTAATCAAGTTGTATGACTTCTAATGTTTCATTCATCACCATTATAGATAAGCCAAATAAACAAATGTTAAAAAAATAGTAAAGTCTCATACACAAAACTACACAACACATCAACGATTTATCCAAGGACTATGCATCTAGTATATATAAAAGTTGACAAAAAATAAAACACATATAAAAGGCAACCAAGTTTCGACCGCCTCTGAACCATTATTGTTCCTTGTCGGCCCAACCCTAATTAAAAAAAAAAAAAAAAAGCCTTAACTCGTTTCTTCTTCTTCGCTCTCCGTCGCGCTTATTCTTCTTCCTCTCACAAAACTCGCCCCTTCCTATCGATCTCAATTTCGATTTTTCCCAGGTACGTTTATATTCCTCTTTCGCACCTTCACACATCTCGCGCCTTCATTACAATCCCTAAGTCTACAACTTTCGTAAGATTCGACAAACCTTAATCGCCTCCCCTCGATTGTAGAAAAGTTTTTAACTTTTGGTTTAATGGGGAATTAGAAACCCTAATTACATTGGGTACGACGACGTTTCTGATCAATCAATTTTCCATCTTTATTGTTACAGGTTTCGATACCATCGTTTTTGCATTAGATGGGAACACCAGAGTCATCACGAGAGCCATGCCCTGACCGTATCCTCGACGACATCGGTGGGGCCTTTGGTATGGGCGCCGTCGGAGGAGGTGCATTTCATTTCATCAAAGGAACGTATAACTCTCCCAAAGGCAGTCGCTTTATCGGTGGCAAACAAGGGATGACGATGAACGCTCCTCGCGTGGGAGGTAGTTTCGCTGTCTGGGGAGGGCTCTTCTCTACGTTTGATTGCTCCATGGTGTACCTTAGGCAGAAGGAGGATCCTTGGAACTCGATCATCGCAGGCGCGGCGACTGGTGGGTTTCTGTCTATGCGTCAGGGGCCTAATGCTGCTGTGAGGTCTGCGCTTGTTGGTGGGGTTTTGTTGGCTTTGATTGAAGGAGCCGGGATTGCGTTGAACAAGATGGTGGCTGAGCCTCAGCATATGCAGGTGGAGGAGGGTATGGCGCCTGGGATGCCGCCGGGGATGCAGCAGCAGGTGCCGAGTCAGGGGCAGATGATACCACAGGAGAATACTGCTTCGACATCGACGTGGTTTGGTGGTCTTTTTGGTAAGAAGAATGAGGAGCCGCAGCAAACGAGTAGCGGAAGTGAGACTAAGGTGTTGGAGAGTTTTGATGCGCCTTCTGTGCCATCATTTGACTACAAGTGAAGCTTGTTGATCTCACTTACCTTTAATGCTCGTCCTATCCTTGTTCTTGGAACACTGAGCACTCTCTGACTTTAAAGTTATGTCGCATAACTATTATTGGTTTTTAAATAATGTAGTTTCAGATTCTCATAATGAATCACACGAGCTTCAGTGGAACAATCTGGTCAAAGATTCAAGTCACCTTGATCATTAAGTACAAGTAAAGCTTGTCTGTTGGTGGTGGATACTTTAACAGTCTATTATTATATTTTGTCGAGTCGTCCTGTCCTTGTTTTTGGAACAATGAGCACTTTGTGACAACTATCGTTGGCTTTTAAATAATGTAGTTTTAGATTTTTCATTGTGAATCCGATGAGCTTCAATGAAATCATCTGGTCCGAGATTGAAGTGTCACATTGATTATAGAATCACTCGAGAGCTTTCTTGATCAAATAACTCAAACGGTGGCAGTTATGCTGACAGAGCAAGTAATTGGTACTGTTAGATCTCGAAACCTCATCAAACTGTTAGAAAATGATCAATCTTTTGGACAAGATCTTAGTTTATACTCCCTCCGTTTCAAAAAGATTAACATTCTAGAAAAAAAATTTGTTTCGAAAAAATATAATTTAATGAAAAATTATAGATTCCAAAAAAATTAATTTTGTTTTCTAAAATTTTATTGGTTAAAAAATATAGAAATTTTTTATCTATAATAAATGATACATTGGTAATCAAAATTTTATATTTTTTATTAATGTGTAAAAAACTAAAACATTTAATTTTTTTAACACAGAGGAAGTACATTTTAAGACTTTGCAGAATCTGATAATGCAATTTGAAGATTTTGTCATAAGAATATTTCTAATTCTATTTAATTTTCACTTTATAATTAAGTAGGATTAATAAATTTTACGTTTTACTGTTTACTAGATAATAACCCGCGCTTTGCGCGGAATAAGATTATTACTTTTGTTACTTTTAAGATAAAAATGATATTATGTTTGTTTAGCATATATATTGATTCAGTTTTACGTTTTTTTAATATCCTAGAATATAGCTATCATTCTAAATCTATATTTATTTTGGTTTGTTTAGTTTAAATGTTTGATGTTTTTGAATTTTTCGATGATAACCAAAAACTATTGTTATTTGTTTGGTTTCGTTTTATATGAATTTTAAACATTTTTTATGTCGAACTAATAGTTTCCTATTATAATTTCTAAAAGACATGTAAAATCAAATAAAATCTGAATAATATTTGAAGAAAAAATAAAATTATTAACACAAAACATTTCACTACAATTTGAGCGATAAAAAAATTCAACTTCAATAAGAATTAAAATTCTCACTTGTGGTGGATATTTAGTTATATAGTCGCTCATGTCAATGTGTACATGTATGTATATATAAAACTATATAAATGTGATGATAAATATATGAATATACAGTTAATTAAGGTTTAAAACATTTTTTTCACAATAACACATGATAGTAAATTCTTCAATAAAATTAAGTAAAAATAAAACAAACCTAGAAATTAATAACATTTTTTTCATATGAAGAAAATTAAATTGTACCCGTAAACGATAAAAATAATATATATTACAAAGTGACATCTTCACTTGGTTCCTTAATTCTGTTTTAATCGATTTGTGATTTTTATTTCTTTTTAAAGCTTTTCTGATTTTTGATTTTTTTCTACCAATTTGATTTTGTTTCTTATTCTTGGTCTGATATGAAAATTTTATAAAAATGTTAATATTTGACTAAACTAAAGATCCGACTTTACGTGTGGTGTTTTTCATCTCAGTTTCTTTAATTCATAATATCACCTTATTAGTTGTTATTGTGTACTGAATCCTCAACCATGACCAACTTCGGCAAGGTACGAAACTTTCAGTTTCTACAAACATTTTCATCACAACATCTTAGTTGATACGAATATTAATGATTTTATAATTTTTTTACAATTAAGATATTATTCATTAGATTCACTTAATTTTTTTAATTTATTAATACAAAAACTAAAAATGTAGGAAAATGAATTAATTAAAAATTAGTGTGTGAACGCATTAATTGTCAAATGATTGTGAGACCAACACGTGTCAGTTACTATGTGAAAACATTTATTACAATGCTTCTCTCTGAATATATAAGTGATTTTATTTTAATATAGAGAGTGAAATTAATCTATATTACAAAATATTCTAGAAACAAATAAAATAGTACATTGAATATATTTTAACAACACATGAATTCAATTCATATTAGTGAAACATGTTTGTCCATGATGAAAACTTGGACTTTACTTTTGGGTTGCTAACATTAGTTCAGAGAAATTATCATCTGATCTGTTAAAACTTCATTTCCTTTGCATACAGCCCTCTCTAGTTCCAGGCCCAAACTCGGTAACGTCTCTCTTTCTAAACGGCGTCGTAATAGAGCACACTCGAAGTCGAAAGCTTGTCTTGATCGTCTTCCTCAAATCAACATGCATCACCTTCACCGCAGCAGCTGTCCTCTTCTTCGCGAATCTCCACCTCAACCCTCCACCAGAAATTGCAACTCCTCTCCAAACAACGCCATCTGTGGAATCTCTGAATCAAAGAAACGTCACCATTTCTCTAGAAAAAGAAGAGAAATCACTCGAAGATCGTTAATGGAATTAAAGATCAAATCTCGTAAACTCGCTCACAGAAACGATAGATATACTATTAATCGAACTAGAACCAGAGGAGAAAGAATGGCCAATCATGAAAGTTAACATCTTTACTCTAACTGGAGACTCAGAAACCAGAGACTCACAATCAGACTAGGGTGTTAATATGGGCTACCAGGGCATTTATACCCAGTCCGTTTAGGCCCTACCCGTTTAGATCCTGTCAGTTTAGGTCCGTTTAATGTTAAGTCCGTTTGGACCCACTTAATGTTTAAACCCGTTTAACGTTAAATTTGTTTATGTTGATGGTACCCATTTAATCTGTTTAGGCATGTTTAAGTTTTTTTTTTGTGAATTCTATTTTTTGTTAATAATCTTTGTCATATCTTAATATAACTTTTAATAATTTTTACTAGGTGCAATAACATGATAGGTGTTTTCGGCTGATGACAAAGGGGTAGGTACACTATTCAAAATTGAGTTATACCTTAGAGGATTTAAAGAATCGTTTTGGAGGATTTTGATATGGAAAAATTTAGTTTAGACGACTTGGAGTTGAGTTATCTACCTACTGAGTTGGTCAATACATTAACACGTTCACCTGTGATCACTGCAAATGATCAATAACTTAAGAATTTTGTTGGTTTTGTTAGAAAGAATGTCTCTACTCGAATGTGTGTAACATATAAAGCCAAATCTGGAAATCCGAATGAAGCAGTTTGATATTAACAATTTGCCAACATATTCAAGTACTGCTGAAGAGGAGATAAACTCATTTTACAGAGGTGAAAAATCAGCTGATGTTTTTTTGCTGAGATACAAAGCAAGGAGAAGAAAAAAAAGATGAAACAATTCAAATCTGATGGGGATGCCTATGATGCTGATACCATGATCTCTGAAAAAGAGAAACAATACAATATGTCCAAGTATTCTTTGCTCGACGTTGTTAAAAAGAGACAACATTTTCAGGACAAAGCTTTGCTGAAGGCGACCTTCAGGATATGTGCAATGAAGCATAACTTTGACTACCATATTATCAAATCGGGTCGAAAAATTTGGTATGTTAGATGCGAAGATAATGCTTTTATTTAGAGCGTTCGAACATAGTGTTTAAAGTAATCTACATATTTCATTATTAAAAAGTATGTCAGTGAACATACATGTGCACCTTCAAGCAAAACCAAAGGGGGTAAGACTGCTTCAGCCAAAACTATATGCAGTCTGATGAAAGTGTCAAGGAAGGGCCAAAGCCTAATGATATCATACAGATTATGCGTACGGATCATGAATGTGAGATCACAAATTCTTTAGCATATGAGAAAGAAAAGTGAGAATTAAGTTACTTGTAGGAAGTTGACCAAATTCTCCATCCTCTTCACGGATATAACACTAATGTCGCATCTGGTGATGCTTCTCCCACTCGATGTATTTTCTCTTCACGTAAGTGTGATTCGTGGACGTGTTAAAGGGTCTTGATTTTCTTGACTTTTTTACTTTAACTTGAAAAAGATCAAAACCTTCGACAAATGTATTTTAGGACAGGTTGTTAAATTCTTATGTACTCATTCCAAAATCACAGTTGTTAGTTTCTATATCAATCTTTTTCTCATCCTATTAATTAAAAACAAAAAAGCATATAAGAATCCATTCAATCATAACACAAACAAGGCATTACATTCATGGAGTTTTCATTACATAAACATTCAAGCATAGTACACATTACAAAACTATTGAACAAACTTGTCCCATTGCATGTTACAAAACTGAAACTATTACATAATATTACACAGTGAAAATGTGAAGTTCCAAGTACAACCTATCTCCATCACCCTAAATCAAGCATCCTAGTTCCAAATACATCAAGTTCTACACTTTCTCATAGGCAGCACTTTTTCCTTTGGTGGAGCCTGGCCGACTTTTCTCTTAGGTGGAGCTTGATTGGCTTTTGTTTTAGGCGGAAATTGATTGGCTTTTCTCTTAAGTGAAGCTTGATTGGCTTTGCTAATCGTTGGAGCTTGTTTAATTTTGCTCTTGCTAGGCATGCTTCCTTCACCACGCAAACTGATTGCTTCCTTGATTCGTGAAACCTCACTCTACATCTTCTCCATCCTCTTTGTAAAACCAGACTCCATATTCGCCATTTCATAGTGAGTCTATCTACTAAGGAAGTGACAGATGTGTGAATGAGACCTTGAATGAAACTCTTGGTTTCAGGATCAAGAGTCAGTTTTTTTCCGCAGCTCGCTTACGCAACAACTTATGCTTTCTTGTCTCAGTTCCTTCATCATAAATCTTTCTCTTCACTTTTCCTTCAACATGAACGGGAGAGGTCTCCACGTCTGCTACAACATCAGTATCATCCATAATCTCATCAGCTTCTGACTCAACAGCCTCTTTGTCAGCTTCCTCCATTTCAATCTCTTCAGGTTCTGAAATTGCCCATTGTGTACTCTAATTAAACTTCCCTTTGATCCTATCTAGAAGAAATTCCACTTGTTCATCTTTCATCTCACGCTTTCTTGTATAGTCAGCATTCAGAAACACATCATTATTACCAGTCAATGAGATAACCGAGAACAAATGACCCTACAAAAGAATTAAGACATCAAAAGGTATACAAAATATATACAACAACCATACAGAGAAGACAACAAATATACATACCTCCCCAGCAAATAAGTCTTTAATCTGAATGATGTATTGATAAGAAACTTTTGCCGTTCCTTTCTAATTGCCACACCTTGGACCTATGAAGTTCTCACAGACTCTTGTGTCTAATATTTCTCCAAAATCAGAAATTACTTCCATAATCCAAATTCGAAGACTATATGATATACCATGAATTTAACCCACTTTCAGCCATGGTATATAAGTGTTTTAAGATATAATTATTATTTTTAGAGTCTTTTTAGAGTATTTACAGGTTCAAGTACGTTCTGGAGAAATATAGTGATTTTGGTATTTTTTGGAACCTTTTGAATGCAGAACTGCACAGATGCGTCAGATGTTTAGCTATATATTGAGGCCTTACGACCGTTAGATTGAGCCCATATTTTGAAAAAAAAATAGAGATTTTAATTATCTTTCCAATGCCACCAGTCTGAGGTCAATCATCATCATGTAGCAGACGTCATGCCCGTTTTACTGAAGAGTGGCCAGTCTGCCTCGCGAGAGGAAGCCATCGAGAAGATAAAGGAAAATCGATCGATGCCGCACCCTTTATATCAATCGATATTGATCCCAGAACGCGGGCTGAGTATATCCCAAGACCGACTTAAGCCCAAAAAAACCAGAAATTACCACAATGCCCTTGGACGACCAGAAACCCTATTTTGTTGATGGCTACACAAGCTTTATTTGATTCATTTTTCTAAGTATTAGGAGAGAAGGAAGGAATTCCATCAGAGTTCTCCTGGAACTCCATTGGTTTTGGTTCTAATATTTATTCTATTGCATTTATTCTATCTATAATTTCTATGACAAACTTCATGTCTTAATAGATCCACCAGTTAGGTTTAGGGTTCTATATGTTCTGATGAATTAGCCCCAAAATAAGTTTGCTAGAGAATTGATACTCATTGTTAGAAGTATTCTTCATGCATGGTTCTAAAGTAATTAACTAGATCATGAACTTAGGACATAGGATACTGTGAGAGTAGATTCCACCCTGATATATTCTAATTGAGTTAGGTTTGTTTGAAACAAGCGAGATCTGATCGACCTTACCTAATGGATCAACTCGTCACAACCATCGATCAATGTCGATACTCGACTATCGATCGATTGGATAATATCGATCGATGTCGATAATCGACTATCGATCGATTGTGAAAATTAGTGACTGTTGAGTCCTAGCGTATTAGATCGCTTTGCATCCTCTCCATTATAATTCACGTACCTGAAACTCTAAGTCTAGCAACCATCCTTCCATCAAAAAACTCTCGGTTACATAAGAAAACTACGTTGTTCGACCCAGCTCTATGTGGCTTCGATCCCTAAGTACTATAACTGAACCTCTTATTTGAGAGAGTAATTCACTCCTTAGGGTAATTTGAGTGATATCACTATAGGTGAAATCCTCTAAAATGTGGCTCTCCTTTTTACTCAATTTCTTCATAGTCTTCTTAATCAAATTCAGCAAGAAGTCATACGAGTGAAGACCCCAATTTAAATTCTGAACCTTGTCAAGGTTCATCACCAACTTGATGTACATATGAGGGATGTTCACCTTCTCATCTCTCATCATCACCAAACTCATTATCACGCACAAGTATATCAACCTCAACCTATCAATCTGAGTCCAGATGTAAACTTCTTGTAGATGCACCTTCCTGATCGACTTCAAGGTGATCTTCCAACAACTTCTTAGTATGTTACTCCAAAACTCCCCGTCATCTTTCCATTTAACTTTGTCACTGCCAATTTCTTGCGAAATATTGAGGCCAGTTGACCGGAGAGGCCTCCTCGCAAAGACAAACCACTTCTCATGCCTCTTCGAGGTAATAAGCTCCTTACACAAAAATATATGCACCAGTTTCCTGAAAAAAATTGAGGCGATTTAACTCAATAGCCGTGATATGTGTGAAAACATGATCTCTCTTCACTTCTCCATATTCTTCAGACGTAGCTTTCTTCAGATTCCTGAGAAGTTCCATCCGGCAGCTGTTGTTGATCTTTTTAAATTGAGGTTTGAAACCCTCTCCCTATTAATTCGCAGGTAGATATAATTCCATACTTACAAAAGATATAAAAAAAACACACACGGATGTTAGCACAAATGACATAAAAACAATGTCATAAACACACAAACGTTAGAAACACAAATATAATCATTTTAATTTAATTCAAAGAAGAAAACATATGATTGAAACCAAGACAAACACAATACAAAAAACAAACAAATTCAAAGTCAGAAACATAAACTAAGACGAGTCAGTCTCAATCTCGCAATCGATTCTGCAAACTAGGACAATTAAAAAAACAAAATTGGTTCACATTATCATTTAACAAACATCAAAAACAATTTTGTATCCTAATAAAAAAAACATACAAAGAGAAATCCGAATGAATAACATAAACACATACAAAAAGGAACCAGATTGAGGAACATGAAAAGAAGAAAGAGACAATTTAGACATAATAAATAATTATATAGGATCAAAACAAATCAATTTGAGGAAGGAGATAGTTTTGACTTTTACCTTGCTTCTACTGATCTTGGGGAAAGAGAGAGGCGGAGATGCCGAGAGGCAGAAAGAAGCTATGAAATTGTCTTCTGTTCATTGAGGGAGAGAGATAGGCGGAGAAAGGTATTAGATTTAGAAGGAGAAATGAGAGTCGATCAATTTGGAAAAAGAAAGTTTGGTGCTTACCTTCGGTGCTAGCGATGTCGGAGAGAGAAGAACGGATTTCACCGGAAGAGAGAACCGATTCCCCCTGTTAGGCTGGTCTTGCCGTTGATTTCGCTGGAGAAGACACAATCGCCTTTGTTGTCGTCTCGAGAGAAAGGGAGAGGCGTAGAAACCAAATTAGGGTTACGGGACTTGTCTTTTCCTTTTTGTTTTTATTTTTTCTCTTTTTCATTTGTTTTTTTGTGTTTAATTTTATTAATAATTTTTCATAAATTCAAATGAAGTTTTAAAATATGTTTAATTACATTAATCTAAGTTTAATTTTTAAATTATGAAAATAATTATACTATATGGACAAGGTCAAGTAGGTTTTATACAAAGGTACAAGGAGGCTGAATTTATATATGTTCCGTTTTAGCATAATTCTCTATTTTCTTTTATTTTATTTTATTTTATTTTAAAAAGCATGTAAATTATTAGAAATTTAGATACTTATTATAATCGATACCAATAAGATTTAAAAAAATCTATATTAAATTTCAGTTTACATTTTAAATTCTTTTTCTTAGGTTAAATTCTTGATCTTAGTTTGACTTTTTATTTTTGATGTATTTGCTATTTGGGTAACCTATTCTTTTTGTTTGTTTATCTTAGTTGATATTTATTTTTAGTTTAGTTTGATAGAGTTTGTGATATATCATATTGTTTTAGTACACTAATTAAATTTTGAATATTTTTAGTAGCATATATCAAATTTATTCCAGTTAATATTTATGTTTTTTTATTTAATATTTATTTCATTTTTTATTTTAAAAATTTTTTTTTGAAATTCAGAAAAAAATTAGAATAATAATAAGATGGTGATTAGACCAATTTTCTTAGTTCTTTATTATATACACTTTCAATGTTTTATAGCCTCGACTTATATATAATCTAAGTCATTTGTGAATATTTTCAATAGCATATCGGCTAAAATTTGAGAATCAGGTGTTAAATAAGTTATAATTTTTTTAAAGTATTTCATTTTTAAATTAATTAATATTTTATCTGTTATGTTATGTTAAATTGCGAAATTGCCATATGTATTTCGTTTTTTTATTTATAATAAATTTAATTTTCTTAATTTCAATTATTTGGTTTTTATTTTCATATATACAACTTTTAAATATACTGATATTTTGAAAATAATAAATTGAAAGGTTGATTTGTCATAACATAATTGGTGGTTTAAATCCTATGAGGACATCTTTAGTAATTTATAAATTCAATTTTATATTTGGTCAAAATAAATAAATTCAATTTTATATAGTATAGAAAGAATCATTGTTTAGAAATCTTGAAAAGTTGACAATAATAATTAAAATGTAATTTGACATTATTTTGGTGCTTTAAAATAATGTGGACACTCTCAGTTATTTATAATGACCACTTATATATAGCATATGTTATTTGTGAATACGTTTAATAGCATATAGCCTAAATTTTGGAAATCATGTGTTACACTTATATCGTTAGAATTTTTTAAAAGTGTTATATTTTTTAATTAATTAATATTTTTATTAGTTATTTTAATTCTAATTTTTAATTTACGGTAGATATTAAGTTATTTTATTTGTAATGTTTTTGACTTTTTAAGTACCATATTTGGTATTTATTTACATTTTATTTGCAACTAAATATATTTTTGGAAATATTGATATTTATGAAATCATAAATATTATTTTTTAATCTTATGTGGACGATGGTGACGTCTTAGTGCCTCAACTTTTATATCGTATAAGCTACAGTGTAGATCAATGTAGTATTAACAATTTCATAGTTTTGTATACAATGTTAACAAATTTACTATTTAAATAATGTTTAAGTGTAGTATTCATTGATGAGACACTTATTTTGTAATAAAATTTGTTCTCTACAACGACTTAATAGGAAACAGAAAGATTTTTTTTTTTTTTTTAAAAAGTTCATATAAAATTTTGTTATTAAATAAAGATTGTTTTTGATTCTTAATGTAAAATTTGTTAATTGTATACATTAATTTATTTTTCTATTGATTAAAATATGGTTATGAGTGTAGATAATGATGTTTTTATATAGAAAATAAAAAAATAATAATTTTATTAATTTTGTGCACAAAAATATAATGATAGAGTATGCTACAGATAGTATGCTACATTGGTATCATAAATAGATTAGACTATCGGATAATATACCCATTATTCGATCAGCCAATCCAAAGACGGTGCATTTTAAAATGAAAATCATCCTCAAGTCTACACGAGTTTCCATGATAAAGAATCAAAAATTAACTTCTACAAGAGGAATATTTTACGATCACATTCAATGTAAATGATTACATATGTATACCAATTTTACAGAAACAAACAAAAGAAAGAAACAAACCCCAACATGCTCACAGTCGTCAACGCGCGGAACCAGCTTAGAAACGCGCTTTTCAGTTTTGAATTGTTACGTCATCGTTATACAAACAGTGTAGCCGACTACATTGACTTATTTCCACGTTATGATTCAACTTATCTAAATGCCTCTATAAGTTGCTCACGTTCTGGTATCACTTCATATGCATCTAAGCAAACTCAAATACACACTTGAGATATTTTCTAAAAACATAAAAAAAATATGGGATTGGTCGGTTCATTATTCTCGTTCATAGTCTTCCTTAGCTGTCTCATTGCGGTTTGTGGCCAAGGTACGAGGATCGGGTTCTACTCGACCACATGCCCTAACGCCGAGACCATTGTTCAGACCACTGTGACATCTCACTTTGCTTCAGATCAAAAGATTGCACCCGGATTACTAAGAATGCACTTCCACGATTGCTTTGTCCAGGGTTGCGATGGTTCAGTGCTTATATCAGGACCTAACACTGAAAGAACCGCTGGTGCAAACTTTAACCTTCGTGGTTTTGAAGTCATTGACGATGCCAAGACGCAGCTTGAGGCCGCGTGTCCTGGTGTCGTATCGTGTGCCGATATTTTAACCTTAGCCGCTCGTGATTCCATCTCCCTCGTAAGTGTACAAAAAAATGAATTATGCCTCCAATTGTTTTAAATGCCAACTTTGCGTTTGCGGTTTGATATGAATTAATCTTTATTACTATAGTAAAAAAAGATTTCCACAAATTACAAACAGAAAGAAAGGGTTTGTTTAATTTTTGTATATGCGTTTGGTGGTTACATTTAGAATTAAAAGTTGGTATTTTGGTTAAAACACTAAAAACTTGTAGAATCCTTTGAAGGAAAATACATTGTGCTTGCATGTTAAAAGCATTTGAAAATTGATATTTAAATAAAACTGATATATACGAGATACTAATTAGTTATAAGTTTTGTGACGTTTGCATGGGTGCATGTAGACGAAAGGACAAAGCTGGCAAGTCCCAACAGGACGCAGAGATGGACGAGTTTCATTGGCAACGAACGTTAACAATCTTCCTTCTCCAAGTGACTCCGTGGATGTTCAAAAAAGGAAGTTCGCCGCTTTCCGCCTCAACACTCGCGATCTTGTCGCTCTCGTCGGTCAGTAATTTTTTACCAAATTCAAGATATCTGGATCCCATGATTGGTTTGGAAAAAAAACAAATGTTTCAATCTTTCCACTTGTACTTAGATTAGGCTCATAATGTTAAAATTAACTTTATCGAATAAGTTATCAACTGGATTCTGATTCGATAGACCCAGGGCCGGCCCTGAGAAATAGGGGGCCTAAGGCAATTTTTAAACGGTTTCACCTAAAAAAATTTTTTTTTTATATATTTGGGGGTCTAAAAATTTTTTTTGGGGGCCTATGTACATGTAATTTTTTTCAAAAAATTTGGGGGCCCAAGACGAATGTTTCATCCGGCTTGGCTCAGGACCGACCCTGGTCATATACCTAAACTAAATTATGTTTATATATAAATCAGTCTACCATGATCAAGCAGACTATGTTAGTTAGAGTCGATGGAAGTTTTAAACTTGGAGATGCTCTTAGTTGTATGTTCTTTGGCACTTTTTATCATGACTAGGTATTGGATATCCAGAATCTAAGCATAACCCAATATAACTTTGGTTCAGTTTCAGCTTGGATTTTATGTTAATAGATTTTATTATCAGAACGATATAGTATGGATCAGTTTAATACAGTCTTGATTCGAACTCTGGTGTTAATCGTATTTTCTCAAAATATATAAACAAATATTTGATTTCCCTATCTATATAAGATATATAGGGACAATTATTACGATCATGACCGATCATGAGTGAGTCATAGAAAAACATTCGCCTTAGATCCCTAATTTTTTTTTTAAAAACATTAGATAGATAAAGACCCTAATTTTTTTTTTTGGCTCCAAAATTTGTAAAAGAAAAGAAATTAAGTTCAAATATTTAAAACTCGCCTATTAATACGTATACATATAATATTTGTAATCAAACTGAATACAGTATATGGATATATGATTTTAATAGGAGGACACACGATTGGAACAGCTGCATGTGGGTTTTTCACAAACAGGATATTCAATACGACGGGAAACAGAGCAGATCCAACCATGGACCAAACATTCGTACCAGAACTTCAAAGACTTTGTCCTCTAAACGGAGACGCTTCATCCCGCGCGGATCTTGACTTCGGAAGTGGTGATACTTTTGACACTTCATTCTTCAACAATCTTAGTCGTGGCAGAGGAATTCTTCAGTCCGATCAGGTTCTTTGGACTAATCCAACGACTAGATCTATAGTGCAAGAGTTTATCGCTTCCAAAGACAGCTTCAATGTTCAGTTTGCAAGGTCGATGGTGAAGATGAGTAATATTGGTGTGAAGACAGGGGCAAATGGGGAAATTCGTAGGGTTTGTTCGACTGTTAATTGAGTGGTATATTAATTTCTTTCAAAGTACCTAAACAAGGGATAGAAAAAAAATGCACTTGACTAATATAGTTGATTCAGTTTCTTTTGGTTTCATAGGGTGAAATTGAATAAATTGAGAGTTTTTTTCTCTATCTGAAAAAATCAATATGATTGAGGCTATAATTCGTTAGTTCTTACTTTTGTGCCTGCATT
Source organism: Eruca vesicaria subsp. sativa (assembly GCA_932364175.1). Taxonomy (NCBI): domain Eukaryota; kingdom Viridiplantae; phylum Streptophyta; class Magnoliopsida; order Brassicales; family Brassicaceae; genus Eruca; species Eruca vesicaria. Next base: position 135,307 of record CAKOAT010968487.1, on the reverse strand, counting down.
TTTATTTTAATTAATAATTGATGATTCGAATCCTGTAGCAAGTAAAAGAACAATGATTTCTTAAGTCTAAGATCATCATATTTTATAAAACATCACTTTTAAAGATATAGATACACTAATTTAGAAAATAAATTTAGTCCAAAATATTATGATCATTACACAAATGTGTTTGCCCTTTAGTTTAAGGAGGATGTTTGACTTGTTTTTAAGCCCAAATTAAGAAGTTTGCACTGAAAATGCATAAATAAACCGTAGCTGGAGAAATTGAAGAAAATGTGTTTGTCAAACAACCTCAATTTTTTTTACATCAAAAAGCTATTATATTTTTCGAATAGGAGTTGATATGAGTAGAGGTGGGCACAAACCGAATATTTGGTATTTTCGGTATACTTAGTACTCGACTTGACTTATACGAGTATTCAAATTTTAGACTTGTATTTGGTTTATTAAAAATGAGTACTCGTAGTTTCAAGTACTTGCAGTAATGTTCTTTCAAATTATTTACCTTGTTTAATTACTTGTTATTTATTAACTTTTTACAAATTACTTGATAACTATTAGTAAATTATTTAATAATTATTTAAAATATAAAGGTAAATAAATTTATTATATATAAATAATATGTCATTGTTTTTATTTTATCATTGGTTTTCTGACTTTTAGTCATTCGTGATTTATATTATATTAAGAAAGAAAAAAAATCCAAAATGTTTATATAAATATATCCCTTGTGTTTGATTCACTTAGAAAATTGAATATAAACAAGTTGTTTTTCCATGATTTAGAAAAATGTATATTTGTTCATTAATAAAAACGAATAATAATCCAAAAAACGCTGAATAATTAGTTTTATTTTATTATTTTGTATTTGTTTTTATTTGAAGGTTGTTTAAATGTATTACTTGATACGCGTCTTAGTCAAACAAGTATTCAACTTTAAGGATCGTGTACCAACTAAATAGTGAACATGAGGTACATAACAAGTAATTGTGGCAACTTATAAAATATATAAATTTTAATTAATTAATGAAATATATACTAAGTAATTAATAAACCAAGTAATATATGACAAGTAACGAGTAGATGATAACAAGTAATAAACCATGTAACAAACCAAGTAATTAAAAATTAAAATGAACTTGATATCTGACTTGTATTTGCGAGTAATAAAATCCATTTACTTGCTACTCGACTTGATTGGAGCAAGTACTTTTTTTTTCATACCAAATCGAGTCAAGTAGAGAGTATAAGCCGAGTATCAGGCATTTGTACCCAGCCCTAGATATGAGAATCTAAGCCAGAATAAATATAAAACTCTATGAAATGCACATGATGTCTAGTTAAAGAATCTGCTGTTCGATTTTTTGTTCTTGGGTTGCAGAGAATCTTGAAATCTTCAAAGACTTTAAAGCTAAGGCGGAGGAACATATATGTAGTCTGGAAAAACACTGGCAACAAGAAATGACGAGATCATATAGGTTTTCACATTTGGATTTCCATTTTGCTTTGGTTCAGTTAATTTAGGTTTTAGATTTTTCGGTTCTCAACTTCTCTTAACCAAAGATAACCTACATTGAAATAAGTTTTGATCGGTTTATTTATTTATCCTATAGTTTGGTTTGGTATAAATACTTCAGTTAGAAAACGACATATACTAACAATTTCTGGGTCTAGTTCAGTTATGATATTTTTCACCCAAATTACACAAAGTATCCAAATTAACAGAATTGTCCGAGAAAGAGAACTGCATAATCCCAAAAATATCCAAGATACCAAAAGATACACACAACACAGAAAAAGAGCTAAAATATTTTTAACTAGTAGTTTGTTCGCGCTGCGCGCGGAGTGTATGTATTAATTGTGTTATCCAATGCTTGTTATGTGTTTGATGTTGATATTGTTGATTTTAGAAGTGAGTACTCGGATTTGTGGTGCTTAAATGGTTGTCAGCTTTGATGTTTATTTTAAAATTACTTATACAATAGTTTTGACTTACGTACAAACAGTGGCGGACATAAGTGGAGAGGAAAGGGGTCACGTGACCCCATCTAATTTTTGTTTTTCTTCAGTAATTACTCTCAATTTAGGAAATGTTCAATAATCCTATAGGTAGACATAATGAAATATAATGTTGTGCTCCGTCTGCATATGATGCTGCATCCGCCCCTGCGTACGAACCGGTCAATTGTTTATGAGGAAGTGGCAAGTACATTAATTTTAGGTGAAATTTTGGAACCATTTGTGTGGTCTGATTTTTTTTTTTTTTTTGAAAGAAAAGAGATTAGTAAATATAAACTGCTTTCTCAAGGTTTGGATTTTGGTGTTCTGTATATAGAAAATTAAAAACTTACATTGATATTTTTGGGGTTTGTTTAGGCAGATCCACTGAGTTTTATTACATATGTTTTGTCCAAATTCAGTAACTATTGATATCATCATTGCTTGTTGTTTTTAATATATGATGTAGTCTCATGCCAGTCTTTGTTTTGGTGGTCTCTCGGTTGATTGATTGCCAGCTATAGCTTACAACTTCTTTTGAAGCTCAAGAGATACTGAAAAGTCATGTCCATCTAAATGATATATGATCGGTGCCATGTACGATTCTTTATTTTGAAATTCTTTGTTGGCTTCCATGTCTCTAAGTTGTTACGAAAACATGATTGTGTTCTAAAGCCTATTCTCCAACAGAACCATTGAAGCCAGATTCTCTATTTAAACAGAATGTTGTCTTTGACCTTAGCAAACTCGCATTGACTTATCCTCACCATATATCAAAACATATGTTTTCTTTCTATAAATATCGTAGATCTATTGGCAAAAAAAAGGAAAAAAAAAACATCGTTTTATTTTATCTTTCTCTATTGTAAGAGTTTAAGAACGTAATAAGAGAAGATACACATGACTGCATCATATGACTTCTCATAGACTAAATTACAGTACTAAAAAAAAATTCTATTACCTTATGTAATATCCTATCTTGACAATTGTAATTTTCAGATTGAAGTTTCTTGTATGGAAAAATTGCCAAATATGACTCAAAACTTGATTTGAAATGCAACAATAAACCCAAACTTGAATCAAATGCAAAAGTAACTTAAAAGGCTATTGAAATTACAACTAATCCCTTGTGAACAAACAAAAAATGTATTTTTTTACGTTTCTAGCCCTCGTAAGTCGTCTGCCCAGACGACTTTCAACTAAGTCGTCCAGACGACTTAACTTAAAGTCGTCTGGGACAGTTTTTCTTAAAAATAATTTAAAAATTGTGTAATAAATATCTTGATAAATAAAAAATTGAGATTATGTAATTAACATATGTCTTAAGAGATATAAATTTAAAATATAACAAAAGTCAGTTGTTTTCAGCATAGATGAGTGAAAGTATTGAGTCATGATATTCTTTAGTTTAGGTTTCACCAATATATGTTGTAGTATTGTATGTGTTTCTTAGGGTTAGATTTTCGAAAGCATAAATGTTTTTTTGAAAAATTAAAAATTTACCTAAGTGTGTTTATTTCTGTGTATTGTAAACACTATTTAAGTATAATTTGATTTTATAACGTGGTTAGTTAGTTAATTTAGTCAATTTAGTTTAGGGTTTAGGGTTTAGGGTCTGGACAACTGAAATATCAGTCGTCTAGTAAATAATTTTACACAGACGACTTACAAGTAAGTCGTACTAATATTCCGCCTAAAATTTAAAATTTTTTTATTTTCTCGCTTGAATAATTTAAACCAGACAACTTACTTGTAAGTCTTCTGGACGACTTACTTGTAAGTTTTCTGGACGACTTAGTTATAAGTCTTCTAGATGACTTAGTTATAAGTCTTGTGGACGACTTACTTGTAAGTCTTCTGGACGACTTACTTGTAAGTCTTCTGGACGACTTACTTGTAAGTCTTCTGGACAACTTACTTATAAGTCTTCTGGACGACTTACTTGTAAGTCTTCTCGAAAGTCTTCTATTTTAGTTTCCCGCTAGAAATATTTTAGTTTCCCGCTAAAATTATTAAAGTCTCCTGGACGACTTATATTTCAGTCATCGGAATCGAAAATATTTAACCTAATTTTTTTTTTGTTTCCTTATATAAAAAAAATTTACACATTCTCTCTCCTCCTCTCAAATGTTTGCAACAAAAAATGTAATTTTCATCTTTCTAGAACTCTCCAACCTCTCTATAATCTCTTTGAACTTATAAACACCAAACTTTATATCAATTTATTGTTTTTGTCTCATGTCTTTCTCATTAACTTATCTTGTTTTGTAGGTTTTTCATCACATGATTCTCAT
>CAKOAT010968487.1:95023-130915 GCA_932364175.1 Eruca vesicaria subsp. sativa | reverse complement strand
TTGCAGGTTTTTAATCAGATGGTTCTCATCTTCATTTGGATATGTATGTTATGTGTTCTATAAAAGTATATATATATCTAATCTTTCACTCATTTTATGTGTGTTTTAAGCCATTTGAATGTTTTTTGATATGCAGGTTTTTCAGATCTGGGCTTGAAATGCAGGTTTTTCAGATCTAGAAGTCTTCTGGACGACTTACTTGTACGTCTTCTGGACCACTTACTTGTAAGTCTTCTGGACGACTTACTTGTAAGTCATCTGGAATTCCTGTAAGTCATCTGAAATTCCTGTAAGTCGTCTGGAAGTTGTCTGGACTTTCTGAAAGTTTTCTGACGTTGTCTTCTTTCATATCAAGTGGAGTACAAGCTTGTCTTTGTAAAGGAATGATCTATTATAGTTTTGTAAAATCAGTTCCCAAGATGTAATATATGTGCTAACAATGTGTTTACACATGTACAAATCAATGAAATAATAGACTTCAGTAGCTTTTTTCATCTTTTGGATCTCCCATATGCAATAATAAATCACAATGGCCTCATGTTCATCTTAATAAACAAGAATGTTGGTAGCCTTGTATTGATACAACATTTTAAGAAGCATTTTAACCTTTTTCCAACAAATCATCATTGGTGTTAAAGCAAATTACATGTTTTACAAGGTTGTGTTGAAAAACATAGTCAAATTTAGTAAAATTAAGGGAGAAAAAATATTTTGAAAATATGAGATTTACATATCATGAAGTTATTTAACACTTTTAAAAATACAAGTAATTCAAAAAAATATTTTTATCACTTTATTCAACCAAGAAAATTTAGTAAAATTCACAGAAGATCAAACATTACGGGATTTGATAAAATATTTTTATCACTCTATTCAACCAAGAAAACTTAGTAAAATTCAAAGAAGATCAAACATCCAGCTAGAAGACTTTCCAGATGACTTAATTATTAGTCATCTGAGAAGACTAACACAAATTCTTAATACATACTCATAAAGCCTGGACGACTTAGTAGAAGACTTATAATTAAGTCTTCTGGAAAATCATCCAGCTAGAAGACTTTCCAGATGACTTAATTATTAGTCATCTGAGAAGACTAACACAAATTCTTAATACATACTCATAAAGCCTGGACGACTTAGCAGAAGACTTATAATTAAGTCTTCTGGAGAGTCATCTAGCTGGAAGAATTTCCAGATAACTTAATTATTAGTCATCTAAGAAAACTAACACAAATTCTTAATACATACTCATAAAGCCTGGACGACTTAGTAGAAGACTAATAATTAAGTCATCTGGAAAGTCATCCAGCTGGAAGACTTTCCAGATGACTTAATTATTAGTCATTGACGCAGACGACATACAAGTAAGTCGTCCAGACGACTTAACCGTAATTCGTCCAGACGACTTAACTGTAAGTCTTCCAGACAAGTCATTTTTGCAACTGAAATTTAAATGAGACGACTTAATTCTAAGTCGTCCAGCTTTGTATGTTAAAAAAAAAAATCTAGACGACTTATAAGTAAGTCGTCTAGAAAAAACGGGCTAGTTTTACATTTGACCGAATTGTGTCAGATATTTGACTTTTCTTGGACGACTTACCAGTAAGTCGTCTCCGGGAAAGTTAAAATTTCAATATTTTATTAAATCTAGACGACTTACGTATAAGTCGTCTTAGGTTAGTTTTGTAATTGAAAAATAAAACTTTGATTTTAACTTTTCTCAGAAGACTTAATTTAAAGTTGTCCAGTCAGACGACTTATTCTAAAGTCGTCCGAGATAAGCAAAGTTTGACCGGAAAAAAATCTGGACGACTTTACTTATCTCGGACGACTTTAGAATAAGTCGTCTGACTGGACGACTTTAAATTAAGTCTTCTGGAAAAAATAAATTAAAGTTTTTTTTTTCAATTACAAAACTAACCTAAGACGACTTATCCGTAAGTCGTCTAGATTTAATAAAATATTGAAATTTTAACTTTTCCGGAGGCGACTTACTGGTAAGTCGTCCAGGAAAAGTCAAATATCTGACACAATTCGGTCAAATGCAAAATTAGCCCGTTTTTCCTAGACGACTTACTTATAAGTCCTCCAGATTTTTTTTTTAACATAAAAAGCTGGAAGACTTAGAAATAAGTCGTCCAGCTGGACGACTTAAAAGTAAGTAGTCCAGCTCATCCAGAAGACTTACGAGTAAGTCTTCTACGCGAACAGATCTGGAAAAAATTTCAATTTCATACCTTAAACTAGGTGAGATGACTTTCTTAGCACACAAAGTCTTCTCCAACCACCCAGAATATCAAATGAAAGTAACCCACCAAGAATTGTATGCTTAAATGGCTCTATCAACCATAAAAAAATTTGAATCAAAAGCTTGAGTTTTTTGTATGAGTATGGAGACAAAGTGAAAGAGATGTTGTTTTTAGTTCATAACAATTGAGAAAGAGAGAGTGTAAATTGATTTTAGGTGCATTAAGAGCTTCAAATTGGTTGTTCATGGTAGTTAGGGTATTGATGGCAATGTCAATCTTGTAAATACTTGAAGATGATGAGGTTGAGAGAGTTAAAAACAATTTTCAAAAAAAAAGAAAAAGCAAAAAGTGTAATGGCATTTTCGTAAATAATGTGAACAGATGGGGTGAATAAGACAAATGAAAAATCAAAAAACAAGAAAGGTTAATTTTGTGTTTGACTTTGAGTTTTGAGTCAAATTTGCAAAAATCCCTTCTTGTATTGTTATAAAAGGGAAACCATATACAGTAAAACCTCTATAAATTAATAATGTTGGGACTTTGAAATTTTATTAATTTATAGAGATATTAATTTACCAAAATTTTACTTATTCAGATTTTTTTTTCTATTTTTAACATTTTTATTTATAAAGTCAAAATATATTTGATTTTCGCAGAGGTACATTATTTAAATATTAAAAATTTGACTTTTATATATTTCATTATCTTATTTGGTGTATATTCTTATGTTTTATAGAATTTTTATGTGGTTTTTGATATAATTTAACTAAATATTATCCAAATATATTAGTATTTTTATTGTAAATATAAAATCAACAATATAATGTTAGATTGTACTTATATAAAACTATATATGGATAGATTATTAATTTATAATTTTAATGGGACTATATATTTACATGGCATTTTTAAAAATATTATTATCTTATTATTTTATCGATTTGTGTCATATTTTACACCGGTCCAAATTGGGACCGGTAAAATTTATTATTTTATAGAGATTATTAATTTATCGAGTATTAATTTATAGAGGTTCTACTGTAATGTGTTGTTGTATAATGTGTTGTAGGTGAGAAAATCTAATTGTAGTATGAAATGTGAGAAACATGGGGAAGGTGTAATTGTGTGTAGAGTGACTACGTCTGCCTATCTCATTAGCAAAAGTGTACGAAGAAAACAGCCTCCAAGTGAATGAATATCTCATCCCATGGTTAATCATTTGTTTTTATTTTAAATGATTTTATTCTAACTAATATACAGAATGTTATTTTTGTAAATTATTTTTAAAATTTTAATTTTTTTTGTTTTTTTTAAAGACGCAAAATCAGTTTTATTAAGTGACTAAATTTTTCTATACGATTGTTTCGATTATTAAGGATTGTCTCTATTTTATTTTGTTGGTATAGATATTTTAATTTGTTTGTCTTAGTATACATTATTTAATTTTATTTCTGTTACTTACGTTTTATAAGGTTATTTTATTACGTCTTTTGTTAGACTATGCAAGTATAAATATTTTATTTTCACTTTTGTATTAAATTATGGCTGAGATTTTTTGTTTAATTAGTATTTTGTAAAAATTTCACATTTAATTAAATAAACTAACCCTATATTTTGTGTTCACGATATTCATAAAACATATACTTATAATTAAAAAAATATTATTTATTTTCAAATTATATGTGAGATTTGTTTGACTATTTTTATAACAACTTTCATTATTTATTTTAACATTGTTTCTGTAAGTTATATACAATATAATTTTTTTGGTTTAATATATACTATCTTTTGTACGAAATTTTTGTTATTTTATTATAATAACAAAAAAAAAGATTTTAAGGTAGATAGCATGAAAACCTGATAACAATTGTTACTATTTAATAAAGATATATTTTTGAATTTTGTATATGTTATTATATTTGGACACAACACAAAACCATCTTATCTGAATAACTAACTATAATTTTTAATATAAGAGTTACTGATTAATTTATAGAATAAGAATTTACATTGACTTTATTTGTATAAGTTATTTCTTATAGTAACAATTTTACTATATTTTTTTATTGAATTTAATAAGTTTTATTTTAAATGTGTTACAATTTTTTACTTTAATAATTTCTTTTGTTCTAGTTGTATTTTTCTATTGAGAATCTTTTGTGATGTAACATGGAATCATCATATATCTACAGTATATATAAGTTTGCTGCAGTAGTATAAATATTCCACGGGTGTTTAGGACCAAATCAAAAACTTATCAAAGCTTACACTATTGAGACAGTGTCTTGTATACAATATTTCTCAATGCAAAAAAAAAGATACACATATTGGCCTAATACAAAGTAAACAATCAACGTGATCACATAAGAAACATTACTCACAAAACTATATTAAACCAAGGAGCTAAACTGCACCTGGAGAGAGTCAAAATTTTCAACAGCGGGAAGCTGCTACTTGAGAAACTTTTGCAGGTAAACTTCACTGGTATAGCTGGAAAACTAAAAAAAATTTAAGGTTATTCAGTGGATCCCATGTGGATTACAAATTTATATACAAACATGACACTGAGATAGGTGAGTCCCATGAATCCCACATACGCTACATTGATATTGCAGCTACACATATCTATGTCTAATGTACTTCTGATCATGTGTGTATTTCCATAACCCAATGAAAATAAACCTTAAGTTGAGATGATTGGCGTATGTAGAAGAGATGATGAGGAATGTTCCAAAGCCGAACACACATACCCATTAGGTTTAGGTTTCCACTGCTTTTCAAAACAAATCTTGCGTAAATAAAGGTTGGGAAGTGCATCAATATCATGATAAGAACTGGTTTTGCATGAAAAGTTACACTAACATTAAATGAACTGAAAATTATTCCTTAGGACAACTTGGTCAGTATGGATCAAGTAAAAAGCACAACAATCCCGTGATATACACTAAAATAGGTTACATTAAAGAAGTAAATGAAAATTTGTGTTTTACTGAAATTTCATTCTCATTACTTGAAGAAGATGCTTGTTACAAAGGTTGCTCATTTATACAAAGAGATGAAACCCTAGATGTTTCCTAGACAGATGGCACCATCCTATTCTTCCTCCAAATCAAGGGTAGAGAATCGATTGTACAATTCTACTCCATTAACGTTTCTGCACAATGGCGTCATCTGTACTTTGCTTTTGACCACCTTATCTCCATCTTTGAAATCCGAAAGTTGCGCGGGGAAGACACTTTTGCTGTGTGGGCTTGGGCCTTCTCTTTGTCTCTTGGGCTCAAACACTCCGCAGCCCATCACACTCTTTTCTTTATCTGTTAATCCCGAAACGCTGCCGTTCTGCTCTGTTCCTCTCTTGACATCTTTAACAGTCCCCCTCAAACTTGGTGTAGGTGGAGAACATACGCCAAGTTTGTATCGAAGATTATCAAAAGCATGATACGGGAGAGACTTCGTAAATATGTCCGCAAGTTGCTGAGATGCTGGAACGTGTCTAACCAAGAGAACTCCCATCGCAACTCTTTCTCTAGCTAACGTAATGATAATCAAGCTCGAAATGCTTTGATCGTTTATGAAAGCTTGGATTCACTGTCAAGTGTACTGACGATAGGTTGTCACAGTACAACTTTGGAGTCTGGAGAAGAGGGACGCCAATTTCTCTCATGACTGAACACACCCAACTCATTTCTGCAGCAGTTTCCGACAAAGAACGATACTCTGCCTCTGTAGAGCGACGTGACACTGTCGGTAGCTTCTTAGAGGACCACGAGATGATGTTATTTCCAAGGAAGGTGCAGAAGCCCCCTGTTGATCTTCGTGTACTCGAACAACCAGCCTAGTCGCTGTCGCTATATGCCCTCAGAGTGAAATCTGTTTGATGATTGAAGTTGATGCCGAGCTTGGTTGTTCCTTTAACGTATCGTAACACTCTCCTTAGTAAGTTGAAATCTGATACGGTGGGAGCATACATCTTTTGGCACACGTAATTAACGGCGAACTGAATATCTGGTCTTGTCAAAGTCAGGTACTGTAGCTTTCCTGCCAAGCTCCTAAAATATTTAGGGTCTTCAAACAGACGATCTTGATCAGGAACTTTGTTGAGTTGAATTGGCAGTGGTGTAGCTACTGCATTACAATCACTCATTCCTGCCACAGCTAAGAGATCCAACGCATATCTTTCCTGAGACAGAAACATACCAGAATCATGAAAGATTGCTTGAATTCCCAAGAAGTATTTCATTTGACCAAGATCCTTCATACGAAATTGAACATGTATGTCACGTAGAAACCGTTGCTGAGCTTCTGAGTTGTTGCCTGTAATCAGCATATCATCCACGTATAAAAGCAGCATCATCACATCCTTCCCCTTGGAGTAAACAAACAGAGACGGATCTTTTATGCTGCACCTGAAGCCAAACTCCAGCAAGAATGAGCTAAACTTGTCAAAACACGCCCTAGGTGATTGCTTCAATCCGTACAAAGACTTATGCAGAAGACAAACATGATTTGGTTTTGTTTGATCAACAAAGCCCGCTGGTTGTCTCATGTACACGGTTTCAGTCAAATCACCGTGAAGGAACGCATTTGACACGTCCATCTGCTTGATATCCCACTTCATCACTGTCGCTGTGTGTAGTATCAGTCGGACTGTAGCTGTCCTGACTACAGGGCTGTAAGTTTCCCAGTAGTCAACTCCTTCTTCTTGACCACATCCTTGAGCTACAAGCCGTGATCTGAGCTTTTCTACTTCACCATCTTCATTCATTTTGATTCTATGAATCCACAAGCTGCCAAGAACATTCATGTCTTTAGTATAAGGCACCAGTGACCACGTCTTAGTAATCATACAGTTGTCATACTCCTCCTTCATTGATTTATTCCATCCTGGATGCTTAAGAGCCTCAGAAACATTCTTAGGCAGCTCACACTTCACCTTTGAAGACATAAGAGCATATCTTGGATTAGGTTTAGTAATCCCGGCTTTAGATCTTGTGATCATGTTGTGACTTGGTCCAGCCATAGTGGCTGCCTGTGAGACCATTTCCCCTGTGACTGCTTCTTCAGACACTCCATCTGACACTGAACTGCTTTGACTTGTCGGAGAAGTCTGAACTGTGACTTCTTGAATCAGCATACACAAGCTTCTTGAGCTGGCACTTTGCGAACTTCCTTGGTCAGTGGAGAGACTCGGTACAAGTGACAGCCTTCTTGTTACTGTAAGAGGTTGATGACATTCGGCTAAACTGTCATTCTGCTCCGTGGAGTTTTCTTCAGAAGTTGATGATACCGGAAAGCTTATGTGCCACGCTTCCATCAAAGAAGTTGCAGCAGGAGGTTGCAGGTGCTTGTAAACACCAGAGAAAGGGAATTCTGATTCATCAAACCTCACATGCCTGCTAATATACACTCTTCCCGTGGATGGTAATAGACATCGATAACCTTTAAACTTGTCACTGTATCCAAGGAAGACACACTTTAAAGATCGTGGATCAAATTTGTTCTTGGCGTAATCTCTTAGTGTAGGATAACACGCACACCCAAACACTTTCAGTGATGAATAGACAGGTCGTTTCTTGAACAGAACTTCATACGGACATTTTGACTCAGCCACAGAACTATGAGGCAGCAAATTACACAGGAAATTTGCTGTGAAAAAGCTTTCAACCCAATACTTGTGTGGTACTCTACTGTGAAACATCAACGAGAGACCAACTTCCACCACCTGTCTATGTTTTCGTTCTGTTAAGCCGTTTTGTTGCGGTGTGTGGGGACAAGATATAAGTTGTTGTATACCATGTTGTTGCAGATGAAGAAGAAATTGATTACTTATAAATTCACCTCCTCCATCACATTGAAAAGATCCAATGGTGGTACAAAGCTGATTCTGAACTAAAGCTTGAAATGCAACAAAGACAGAGAAGAAGTCCGATTTCTTCTTTAATGGATACAACCAACTATATCTAGAGTAGTTATCAATGAAGACTACATAATACTGAAACCCTTGGACAGAGGTTGCAGGAGCAGGCCCCCAGAGGTCGCAGTGTATACGTTCAAGTGGTCTTGATGCAGAGAACTTCGATGCAGGGAAAGGAAGTCTAGCACTCTTACCAAGCTTGCACGCTTCACAAACAGACTTGTAGCTTTTATTGATCAAGATAGCCCTAGTAGAGGATAGGAGTTGAAGGAGGTGAGGATTCGGATGCCCCAGACGTTGGTGCCAAACTTCATCACTCGCTGCCACTTGAGTTGTTGTGAAGAAAGCCTGCAACACTGGAGCTCACAACTTATACAGACCATTAGTGTTTCTTCCCCTGAGAAGAACCTTCTTGGTTCCGTTATCATACACAAGGACATTATCACAGTCAAAGTTAAAACAACATGGATAATCCTTTGTGAACTTAGAGACAGATAGAAGCGGTTTAGCAATTTCTAGGACACACCAAGACATCATTCATTGTGATGTTACCTGAGGAAGATGCTATGCTTGCTGAACCGGTGTGAGTTATTGGCAGGTATTCTCCATTACATACCATGACTGAGTCTGACCCCTGATAAGGTTGAGTATGTTGCAAATGTCTTGCCGAGTTGGTAATGTGAGCAGAGGCCCCTGTGTCTGGAAACCATTCATGACCAGTAGCATCCACAAACTCTGAGATTCTCATTGCGGCTAGAGCATTATGCACATCATCTTCTTGATACGAGTTATCAAACCTGTGCCAGCACATGATCGCAGCATGTCCTGGTTTTCCACATATTTGACACACAGGTCTTGGCTCACTGTCTGCAGACACAGAGGATCTAGATGAGGACGCTGAAGCGATGTGTTGAGGAAAGCCTCTTCCTCTAGTTGAAAAATAGTTATTGCCTCTGTAACGACCCCTGTTTCTACCAAACGATGGTCTTCCTCGAGTTGTGTTAAAGGCGAGATGAGGTGTCACAGAAGAGTCCTTCTGATAGCTTTTGAGTCTGTCTTCAAAAGCAGTCAGCCGAGGAACAATTTCTTCAAACGTAGGTGTGGTTGGAGCATCCATTGTTCCTTCAACGCTTGTCTTGATGGGTTCGTACTCTTTTCCCAGACCCAGCAGTGCTGCGAAAATCTTCATACGTTCAGGAACAGGGTTTCCTATGGCTGTGAGTTGGTCACAAATGTTTTTGATTTCACGAAGGTAGTCAACCATAGGAGTTTCCTGCTTCTTTGCCGTAGTCTGAAGTTTCCGCTGAAGCTCAAACAGACGAGATGAAGAGGCTCGATTGAAGTGATTAGCCAGAGTGTACCAGATCTCTTGAGAAGTAGTACAGTCAAGTACAATGCTTTGAATGTCTTCCGAGAAAGAACCTAACAGCCATGACTGTATCACTTGGTCTGTTTGAAACCAGAGGTTGTGGTCTGGATTTGGAACCGGAGTCGAAGTGCCGTTGATGGTAGGCGCCATGATGGTCTGCACTGGTGACGGTAAAGTTCCAGTGACAAAACCCAGAAGTCCTTGTCCATTTAGAAACGCTTCAAACTGTCTCTTCCAGAGGATGTAGTTTTTATCTTTGAGTTTTACAGTCACAGAGTTGACGATTTTGAGAGAAGGTGGGGTATAAGGATCCATGGATCTTTAATCCAAAAGCTCTGATACCATAAAGAAGTAAATGAAAATTTGTGTTTTACTGAAATTTCATTCTCATTACTTGAAGAAGATGTTTGTTACAAAGGTTGCTCATTTATACAAAAAGATGAAACCCTAGATGTTTCCTAGACAGATGGCACCATCCTATTCTTCCTCCAAATCAAGGGTAGAGAATCGATTGTACAATTCTACTCCATTAACGTTTCTGCACAATGGCGTCATCTGTACTTTGCTTTTGACCACCTTATCTCCATCTTTGTAATCCGAACGTTGCGCGGGGAAGACACTTTTGCTGTGTGGGCTTGGGCCTTCTCTTTGTCTCTTGGGCTCAAACACTCCGCAGTCCATCACACTCTTTCCTTTATCTGTTAATCCCGAAACGCTGCCGTTCTGCTCTGTTCCTCTCTTGACATCTTTAACATACATGACTACCTTTTGGATGTCCACCAGCTTGTTGTTGTATTCTCGCATATTGGAAGCTTCTACACCCATGCTGACTGTTTTCGGAAGAGAGCTATGGTTAGGTACACACTCTCCCGCACCAGCTCTACAGCCTTGAACCATCTATGAAATTGGAGAAAAGGGTATATATTCTGCTTGACGAACTTTTATATTGCAAACTCCATCAAAGATCCAGATGCATATGAATCTTTCTAAGCATTTTCAGAAGGTTTCCCACCAAAACTACACCCATAACTTCAAGTCTGATATCTCTAAAAGCCAATGATCTAGAATCATGAGATGGTGCATGTAGGTACCTGCAGAAGACGAATATACATAAAAACAAACTTAATCGATGACACCATCATGAGCTGTCTGCCTTTCCTTACTAAGTTCTTTTCTTGTAGGACCTCCTATAAGCTCCACCCTGATCACCATATGTCTGATGATCTACAAAACCACCTGATGAGCTCCCAAGCAATAGGAAAACATTAACAATCAATAAAACCAAAAAAATAATGAGAAATCTAGAAGAGAAATCATAAAATAATTACAAAGCGGCGTAAAAGACAGTTGATGTCCAGGAAAAATCTTAATCTGTATGAGCTTTGACTCAAATAACATAATATTATTTCCCAAACTTGATGTTCGCCTCTTCAAAAATTTTGTTGGAGTATACAAACTGTAAAATAAATAATGTGTATTAGTGTGACTTGAGACTATTCAAAGTTTCAAACTGGAGATATGCAATTTAATTAGTAAAAGATATAACACACGTCCTCTTTCATCATGTTCTTAGAAGTATAAGAATATGATTATTAAAAAAAAAGGAACATAAACAAATTAACAAAGTAGTAAACTTACACAGTAGTTAACGTTTTAGTAGTTAACGTTTTAAGAAAGTTATTTAATACTAATTTCCTTTTCTAAAATCATAAATAAAAGATAAATGTAAACAAAAACTGATAGTAATTATCCTTTAAAAAAATGTAAAAGAGTGTTTAATGTTAGTTTTCTTTTTTCAAATCCTAATTAAAAATATCATAAACCAAAAATAATTACAATTGTTCATATATATATGACTAAGCTCTCTCATATTTTTCCATTTATCATATTTGATCACCAAACATAATTTTTGATCTAAGAAAAATATTCAGTGAGTTTTTTTCATGATCTTTCACATTTTCGCCTATTATTTTTTTAGTTGTATAATGCTTATTTGTGTTTGTTTGTATTGACCATCTGAAATTGGATATTCTAGGTAAGTTAATAGCAATGCCAATTTACTACTTTAATATGTTTATTTACGCTTATGTGTGTTCGTTCTATTTATTAATTCTAAGTGAAATCGTAATTCAATTTGCTACCAGGAATTTTATCAAAAAAAAAAAAACAATAACTTCTGAAAGTTATTTAACACTAGATTAGTTAGACAAGAAATTTCTTTACCATCGTACTGTAGTACGTCTTACTAGAAGCGATAAATTTAAACAAGAATAATAAGCTTATAGGAATGAATTTTGTCTTACTTTATGAGAAGGTAAATATTTTATTTATTAAAAATATTATATAATTTCATTATTAAAAATAATTTATTTATAATGTAGGAAAATACTTTTCAAAGTTATGTGCATTATTATCTTATTGGAAAGTTGGGAGATGGGTTACATCAAGGAATCTTATTGAAATTTGCAATTTTAATTTGTAAATTGTAATAAAAACTACGAACTCTCAGATCATAAATTTCTGATAAGATTGACCAAAAGAACAACAAGTGCATCGCGTAGTTTTTTTTTTCAAAATTGTGAAGATTTGGCTCAACTAAAATATTTCATACGATTTATATGGTAATATTCATAATTTCTATCAATTGTTTTTGTATCAATTTGGTTGCCGAAAATTCTATATTTCTATCAATTGATTGGGTTTTTAATGATTTTTTTTTTTGAAATAACATTATTGTATAACACGATTTTGTTACAGATCTAATTGGATATATAAAGGATATGGAGAAAATAGATGTTCGTAATCAGACAGCACATGTCCTCTGAAAAGTTCTTCTAATTTTATTGTTATGAAGATATATTTTTAATTCAGGTTTATTAATGAGTTTATAACTAAAAATAAATCACACACAACTTATGCAAAAAAAAAGCCTAAATCTATGATAAAATTATTTATTATTTTTATGTTTTAATTAAATTAAAACATCAAATAAAACTCGTTGTAACGCACGAGCCTTATCTAGTGTTTCCATAAACGTGTATATTTAGCTAATTCTCTCTAAATTTTAGAGCGGTTCTGATTCTTTTTTTTAATAAAAGAAATCCAGACTAATTTTTCTTGTTATACTCTGCTCCTTTGTGTATATTATTTTATGAAAAAAAATTTAGGGTTTATCTTCATGATCTAAATATTTTCAATAGTTAGTTTTATGTTTAAAACAGACTAATCCTTTAATTTATCACATAGAAAATCTCCCAGGTCGGTTCATTTGAATAGAAGTCTTCTTCAATGGGCGATAGTTTCTAAAATAGAAAAGATAATCGTTAAAAAATTACCAAACCTTATTATGAAATCACATCGCTGATCAGTGATTAGTTCTATGTGATTGTCGTATTTATTTTATAAAAAAAATATTTTAAAATATAGTGAATGAAACTGCGATAAAAAAAGTTTCAAACTATGATCCTAGAGTATATTTGTATTTTCTACAGTTTATAAATTATATTTTAGAAAGAAAAAAATTCCAAACCCCGGTACCAAAATTTCTGGCTCCAAACTAAAAAAAAAGGAAGAGCCGAGAGATTTCAGGCCGTGTCTTTGTCAGGGGATTATATATACCCTTCTTAAGAAGGGAGGTGAGGCGAGAAGATGTTTGAGAAGTTTAGGAAACTTGTTCCGAGAAATCATCCTTACAGAGAGTCGTTTATGGATAATATGGTTGCTACTAAGCTCTTTGCAGAGAAGGCACAGAGCGAGATGGCTGGATCAAGGACTTGAATGTGGTTTTGTGTTTGATGATTTAGATGGTTGTAGTATGGTAGTTGAGAGCATGAGTTGATACCAAAGATCGTGTGTTGGTAGCATGCGTTGAATACTCACACTTGAGATATGATTCATGGGAGTTTAAATATTTGGCAGTGTTTGTTGAGATGTGTATAATCAAATGCTGCACCAGAGTCTTAAATGATTTGGTACATGGCTAACGTTTAGGTCTAAAAAGAAAGTGGTGCAAATGATGGCAACCTGATCGTGCATCGCTTGCTCCTTCTGCATGTTAACAAGCAATATCTTCTCAAGTTAATGGCAAGATCATCTTCTTGCTTGAGGCAGCAATATTAGCATCTGATATGGTTTCTAGTATTGAGTCAAGGAACTGGTCTCTAGAGATGAAAGACCTGCATTTTCATATTGTGTTGTTAGTCTACTTAGCGGTTTAGATGCAAAAGAAGTGTGCGGTAAGGTCACTACCAATTGTACCGGCCGGTTTACTTGTTATCCCTTATATATTAAAAAAGAAACATTTTGCATTAAATGTTTTCACACCATCTTCTCACAATTTATTACCTTATTTACTACATTCTCACAATTTATTACTTTATTTACTATCTTCTCACAATATATTACTTTATTTACTTCAACAATTATTTACCTTATTTACTTCAATTATAAAACACACAAGATACTTTAAAACTACAAAGTTCAATATCGCATGAGACAAATTCGGAGGCAAGTGAATTGGCTTGAGGGTCGATGTCAAAGTTCTGGAACGTCGTTATTAGAGCGGTGGGATGTATCTAAGATGATGGATGTGAAGGATAACGTACCGGAGCCCATGAACGCGATCTTGGTTTGGACATGGCTCGTGTGTAGCGTGAAGAGATTGAACTCAACCTTGCTAAGTTTGAGGTAGTTAGTGTACTGAGGATAGATCTAAATGGTGAAATGTGTTGTCTTCGAGAGATCCCAAGGCCGTATAGTAGTGGTGCTCTGAAAACTCTATATCTTCACTACGTAGGTTGGTGAGATTGGTTCTGTAGTTTTGGACTTTTGGGCACAAGTTTTTAACGTCGATTTTTGTATCCATAGGCAAGGACGTGGACATGAGCTATTGAACAAATTGTCGACATATATATGTGAAAGGTTTAAGGGCTCTTGAGATTGGAGATTTCGTTATACAAGTCGAGAATTTGCTTCTCGAAATGAGCCTTTTCATAACCCATCTCGAGACTAAAAGGAGATTTGGGATTATCTCAATACTCTTAATGGTATTGACAGCAATATACTTTCATCTTACGTGTTTCCATGTCGTCTGGATGACAAAAAAACAGATATATGAGACAAAATCGCAATTTAACCAAAAAGACAATATTTATAATATAGATATATAATTGGACGATATTAAAACCCGAAACAACCAATCCAAAACAAACTAATATGCAAATAAAACAGATATAATGTCTTCTTATCTTCAAAAAATACAACAAATTTAATCATCTCATTTCGCGCAAGGCGCGGGTCTAATCCTAGTTGAGTTTTAAAATGTATTTTCTTGATGTTATGCATTCATTACAGAGTTATGTTTCGGTTTTGAGTGCTCATTGTATATTTGCTTTGAGAGATGAAGTTTGGTATGGTTACGCGTGCTTGCTGATTTAAGCGATGTTCTCTGATCAGAGTCTGACCTGTAATTATGTACACCAATCATCGGCAAGGCCCTGACTAATATTCACAAACACTAGGTAACATAGAGCAGACGAGTTCTTCTTGACCGTCTTGATCTTGTTGGTTTTGAAGAATAATTTTGTGGTTTTTGATAATGGAAGCACAACTGCTCCCTGTAATGTCTTAGCTGAAGCAGAAGTATGTTTTCTCTTTGACCTACTTGGAAACAGCTCACAAACAAACACCAGTTTTGCTTACTTGTGGTTGTAACAGAAAAGTTAGGCAAACATTTCAATCAACTCCTATATTCACGTAGTTTGTACTGTCCTTTCCTGGACAGCTTACTGGTGCATAAAGATACTTTTGGAAGAAGAAAAAAAAAACTGATTTGACGTTAAACATTGTGTTACTTTGAATCTAATGACTCTTCTTTTCCCTTCTCAACTTCTTTGGATACCTCCAGGCTCCAGGTTGAACCAAAAAAAATAAAAATCTTGTCGAGGATTGTCTTGTTGCAGACAATGAATAATGTCATTGCATTATTGGAAAACTAATCAAAGTTAAGTTAAACATAGCCATATATCCTCACTACATGTTCACTTCAAAAACAAGTTTAATCTTGTAAACAAAATTTCTTACATGATTTGACAAACTCTAGAGATGTTACTATAATACTTTTTGAAATATATTAGACTTCATTGATTCTATCTAATGGGGATATTCAAGTTTCCTTCACAATCCAGCTTGGGAGGATAACAATGTAAAGGGAAATCTAATGATTGCAATCCATATTCAATGCTCTTTCTTTAGTTAGGTATGTGTTGGGTCGGGACTCTTGACAAATGCTACATGCATACAGTATCAGACGGTGAAATCCATTAGAGTGGCAAAAAGCTTCCCGGGTTAGGGAAGAAGACAAAGCTAATCCATCCACATACAAGTAGTCCGAAAACTCATACTAGCTTGTGATTACGATAAATGATTTATTTTTGTCATTGTCTCTCTGTCTATTTGCTTCAAATTCACTTGTCTCTCATTGCACATCACATAGTATCACATCATATACAATAGTTCAAAACCAATTCACGAGAATGTGGCTCGAAAATGAACTGAGAGCTAGGTTCATGCTTATTAGGTGCATGCATGGATGATTGACAAGCATTAGACGAAGAGTTTTTTTGTGCAGGTGAGATGGATTTTAGTAGTTAGCGTTTACTACTTAGAGAGTGATCAGTGTATAAACAGTTGAAACCAGTTATATGATAAGGGAAGTGGGTTCCATGTACAGATATAATTGATGTTCTTGCTTTATTTCCATTTTAGTTAGAGACACAGGATAATTCTTCGAGTCTTACCTTTTCTGAATTGTCTCCAAAATAGATATAATTATTTTATTGAGTTCGTGTCACATGTTCTGAATCTTGTATAGTTTTAAAAAGAAATATATATATGTATATATATATATATTAATCGTACGAATAGATTGACACGATTTAGTCGTCAACTGAAACTTTTGAATGGTCAAAACTCATAACTGTGGAAAGGCACACTTCATCTTCTGGTTCCTGTTGTAAATCACGTGGATTTTTGGACTCTACTACGAGGGGAACAGTTTACTGATATGCAGGTGTTTGAATGGTACATTATTATATCATTATAATAAAACTAAATATCATAATGTTATTAGAATGGTGTAACAGTATTACGTTATATATAGTCTTTGACTGTTTTTGTTGAGTGTATATTGCACAATTAATTCAAACATGTGTTCCATTTGTTTGAACATAACGAATGTGCTAGTCGTCCCAAAAGTAAGTGGAAAACACGATCTGAGACTTAATGTCAAGCAGCAGAAAGCAGAAGGATGGGACAATTTCTACAGACACTACAAAAAAAAAGGAAGTTACAAAGCATTTGAGCGTCGACAGAAATAATTAAGAGCATTAATGTTTTCTTTTTGTATTAGTGTTTTTGAGTTTGTTTTTTTTTTAAATAATTAGTCACACTTTATTAGCAAATCAAGTTTGTGCTTTTGATAATTACAAGCTACTTTAATCGTTTTAGTGACATATTATAAGCTTAACTTTCATGCATGGAAAATGAAAGCTACACACTTTCATGCAGCTGACACTCATCATGCTTCCCATGGACTCTTAAGATTTTCAACGAGATTTTTCTCCACGCGGATTTCTATTAATGTATGTTAATTAATCGTAAACTATGACTTTTTGTTTTTAAACAAATTTTAATTTTGTTTAGGACGAGCCTTGAAATTTTAAGGGTTTATGGCTATTTTTATGTAATTTCTTTATTTATGTCGACGCTGGAAATAATTCTGGTGGTGAACGGGTTGCAGCTGCAAATACGGCTCCGCATTTGATTTGTACTAGTCATGATATGACTTAGGTTCCATTGCGTGGGTACAGACGCATGCTGGTACCGGACCTAGGAAGGATTAAAACTGAAGGCTCGAATCCATCCTAACAAAAAAAAAAGTTTCTTTTTTAATTTGGAAGCTAGGCGTAAAACTCAAATTTTCTTGATTTCCGTCTGGAACACTTTTGTTGCTGCAATACCATTTGGCTATGGACAACAGACCAGGTGTTTGATATGGTATGCTTGTAGCTAACGAATTTGACTATCTGTAGACTAGTCTAGCTACAATTCCAATTACTAGGTTAAAGAGAAAAAGATCCTACAAAAGGTGAAGTAAATCATAAAATTATATCAAAAAGCTTAGAGAAAATGGCAGTAAAGTAAGGTATGGATATAATTAAATTTTGATACAAGTGGAATGACTTTGGGTTTGAGAAATTGGGTTAATATTAAACATACAATTTAACTTTAGTTCGGTCTTTTAGACTATCTAACCATATGATATATCAAAAGCAGATTTCGCTTGTCGAGACAAATGAACAAATAGTAGATTATAGACAGAAATGGCTCTAGTAATAGAGTGAAACTATTTGATAAAAAAAAAGTAATAGAGTGAAACTGAAGGATACTAGAAATTTCAAACTTTTATATATAGCATTGGACAAAGTTTAGAACAACAGCTTGCAATTAGCACATTGCAATTAGTTTCAATCTTTGTTTATATTAATTTTAATAGAGATGAAATTAAAAAATAGTAGAGATAAGTTGAGAAGTAATTATGATTATAAATAGAAAATAGAAAATAGAAAATAGAAAACGTATGACTTCGTGAAACAAAACAAAAATCCAAAACACTTAAAATTTTGAAAGAGATGGAAAACAATGTTATATGTTGTGAATTCAATGAACTGAATAAGATAATACTGAGCTTTCAGAATAAATCTTTGAGTGTTCTCAAGATACATCACTATATCAGTCGTTTAAGTTTCAAAATCTAATTGTTACAACTTACCATTTAACGGCATAGAAAGCTTTGGTTGACCAAACACCCCCATTATCATTTGCACTATTTAAATTGAATGTTAACTTTTATTCTAAAAATTACAAAATCGTCATAATATAACAAATTACTTCAGAACTTTATTTTGGGTAAATCTAAAGGAATTTTTTTAGTGGACCCAAATGAAAAGGAGGAAGCAAACTGAATAAGAGTGACATCACAGCAACACTGAGGATCCTCTCTATCTCTCTCTCTGAGGAATTTCTTTACATATGTTTTTAAAATATAGGCTGTTGTATTTGATGTCAAACCTAAAAAAATCCATATAGTTCACAGCAAATTACTTGTAATCATAATTCAAAAGGATACCATGCAAAATAAATATATGTCAAGACGTTATCATATAATATAACTCTTTTGTTTAATTGTCTACCACGCACTGTACAGATAGAAGAGAGGTCCACTTTTTGGGGTCCAACTTTACATTCATATAAATCTTAAATGTAACCCCACAGAAAAGGAATAGCTGAAAGTATCTTTTAATAAACTTATTCCAATCTTTCAAAAAAAAAAGAACTTATTCCAATTATAAAGACTTCTTTAACAAAAAAAAAACTGTATAAAGATTCAATGATTGTGAGCTTCTTGAAGTTTATCACTACAAGTGATATGGTCCCATTGATGATCCATTTGATATATTCAAAGCCATAAATTAGATAGTGTAAGATTTCGGGATGAGAAATATAACTTGTTTGAAATGTTTCAGCAGTGAATGAAAGTACATATTAACTAACTTTTAAGATAGCAAAGGTAATTTTGTTTTTCAATTTATGGTGATTAGTGACAATAACAATACATAAATAATGAATATTTGCAGAATTAGTATAAGGGGGGATATTCATGATTTGTCATAGTTTTTACTCTATGCATATGACTAATATCATCTATTGGTTGTAAATATACAGTTACATACATATATATATAAATTCACTAATTATTTTGGTAAGGGGTTTTTGTTTCAGTCAAAAATATTAATTTTACCAGGTTTAAATTCTGATGATGATACAATACTGATACTGATACAAACCCTATATTATACAGTAAGTATGTTATAAGAATATTGCATATTTAATGGTTTGTAATAGAAAAACAATAGCCTGATAAATGCCAAAGGAAAACTAGCGACATGTGATCTCTCTAGCCTCTAGCAGATGCGTTACATAAATGCAAAAGCTCTTAGAGTTTAGCACCATAAAACAAGAACAAAACGAAATTACTTGTAACATCCCGAGTTGTGATATGTGGAAAGATTTAAGAAAATTGATTTGGCTACCTATGTCACCAAAGTGCATTTACCTTTTCGGGAACACATCCAGAGAGAACTCCAGAGTTAAGCGTGCTTGAGCTGGAGTAGTTAAAGGATGGATGACCTATCGGGAAGTCATTTGCGATACCGTGTAAGTGAGACCAAAGCACGGGGAAAGGTCATGTGGTGATTGCAGGGTCAATAAACATGACTCTAGAACGGGACCGGCCGTAGACGGCCCATTAGCCGTGCGCGGTCGGGGTGTTACATTACTATTGTTAGCTAAATAATACTAGAAACCAGTAACGAATATGCAGGATAAACCGAAATAATTGCAAATGAATTCAGTGAGTTGAAACTGGTTCAATTAGTACACCCACTTTAACGTTTACTAATATCTACTATCTTCCACTATATGTCATGTGTCATAAAGGCATTGACTGAATAAAATATATTCTAAGAAAAGGTCAAAACATATTATAGATGCTTTCTTTGAATAGAATTTTAATGTTTAAAAGAAAATGATCTGGTAATAACTGTAACTATTCATTTTTCATATATCGATTACATAATTTATCTTTAAGTAATTAACACAGAAAGAAGCCTCGGATTCAGCAAACTTCTAAAAAATAAAGCACACAAAAATAATCTAAAACACAAAAAAGAAAAAAAAAATAGAAATGAGAATCTCATCATTTCTCAACGTCGACGCAAGTAGAAACAGATGTTCTTGAAGAAGAGAGTTCAGATTCAGCAACATTGCTCTTCCTTGGGGTAAAAGATTGCTTACAATGCTCAATAGCTCCTTCGATGGAGTTATCAACCTCCAAGCTCGCATTGCTGCTTCTCATCAGCGTCTGCAGATCTAAAGACCCGTTTGATCCAAAACTAAACGAAGACGAAATGGAAGACCTCGAGGAAGAAGACGAGGAAGTACACTTTGCTGGAGAAGGTCTCTGTATTACACCAGAGAACGATCTCCTGTGACTCAATGGAGATGATTCTTGTTTCTCTAATGGGTTCTTGCTTTTAGAGGATTTAGAGTTCTTGATGTTGAGTTTTTGATGGATCTCTGATGAATCTGAGCATGCTGGTTTGGAGAAGAGGGATCTTATGTAAGCACGTGAGGCCTTGAACTTTTGAGTTATCGATGACTGTTTGATCTTATGCAAGCTTGTGAGGGTTCCTCTTACATCGATCTCACTGCTACTGTCTCTCCTCGGGGAGGATGTGGCGGCGCATGGGGAAGTCAAAGTATCTTTTGTGGCGGTGGAGGAGGAGGAGGCAAGAAGTTGTTGGACCATTTGAAGACGAGGAGGGAGGTGGAGAGGGAGGAGTTGACCTTTGTAGAAGAGATCATCGGCCGGAGAGGTTGTGGATTCGCCGGAAGCTAAGGCGGAGGAGCACATTTGGAACTCGAACTCTCTGCTATGAGGCGGAGAGGAGGTGACGTCGAAGCTGATGAAGCTTGATGAGGACTGAGATGTAGTAGAAGAAGAAGAAGAAGAGAGGTTGATCTCCATGTCTATGTAATCATCATCGCAATCTTTGGACATGACTTGTGTTCTTGTTTCAGGTTCATGCAAATCCATTAACTAAGTAGTTGTGTCTGACAATCTGAATCTTTTTCTCTCTCTTTCTGTGGTTACTTACTTTAAGAGGGACTGAGAGAACTGAGAAGAGCTCATGGGAGGTTGTGAGGAGGGAAAGAGCATCTTTTAAAGTGACATTTCTTTAATTTTAATGTTATTTTTCCCTTTTTATTTTCATACTTTTAAATAAATAAAATAATTAAGATTTCATTTTTTCCTATACTTTAATTATGTAGATAAGTAAAGTTTTTGGAAACATCCAAATTATGAAAGTATTTTATCTTCGAAAGATTTCCACTTTCTTTAGGGGTTTCCTTATTTGATATCACAATCTCAAACTTTACCGTTGCACACTTTTATTAACTAAAGAAAACAAATTAACCATTTTAGTGTATATATATATGTAGGTTATTAAGTTATTACTGCAAGTCTACATGTATGGCTGGTGGGTTCTACAATAAAGTAAAAACCGTGAAGAGCTGAATGGGGATGAAAAATATAACTTCTGATTAATATATGAGTTTAGTCATGAATATGCTAATTGAGCATTAAATTTCATTAAAAATGTAAATTTCCTTACTCACCCACTCCCACTTTATCAGAATACTAAAAATAGAAAATCAAAGTTTTAAATACACGAAGTGGATGGTGTGTCATGGTGGTTTAATGGTATTTGTCTATTTGAATTCAGAGTGTCTAGTTATTAATTAATTTGATCAACTAGATTTCGACCCGCACAACCGTGCGGGTATTTTAATACGAAAATATTTAAAATTATATAATAAAATTTATCAATAAATAAGTATAATTTGATTATGTATGCTATCAAACTTTATAATAATTTTATGTGACTTATAATATTATTAATATAAAATTTATAAATTTTTATTTTTGTAACAATTTTTAAAAACATTATTATGTAACATTACTAATTTATATATTTTTTATTTCTAAATTTGAAATATATGTAAAATTTAAATTAAATTGGAACTATATAATACATAAACAAAATTTTGGGATATTGTTAAAAGTATTTTACATAATTTTAATTTTTGTTTATAAATAAAAAATGAATTAAAATTTTAATTATATTTTATGATAATTAAAATTTTAATCAAATAGTCTTTGAAATTATATCTTGAAAAGATTCTAAAGATTTTTAAAAGATTTTGTTATAATTTTTTTATAACTATTTATTTGCATTTAAAACAAAAATTAAAGATAGGAAAATATATTATAATGTTATGTAAAATTTTATAAAACTCTAAAGATGGTCCAAACTAAAATATTACACATGAAGTGAGTTATGACTTCTCTTTTAATATAATAGATTAGTAAGAGTGGTTTACAATGTAAAGAAACATAGTATTATCAATGGATACTCCCATACCAAGAAAATATTATTGACCAATAACCTAGAATTTTGAAAGTTTCATACAAAAATAGATTCCAGAATACCACTGGAATCTTAAATAAACACAATTATCTTAAGTAGCTAGTTTGTAACAAGCACACAATTTAAAAAAAAGGATTCATAAATAATATATATTCACATGACGTAGATTGCATGTTGGGCTCAACACGAAGATCATCAAGAAAGTGGTGAAGGCAACAACACTTCTAAAGTTTATTGTCTTTGCTTAATTTGTTCGTTTATTCCTGTACATGGAATATGCTTTTTGCATAAAAAAAAATTCAGTTGTTCTTGTATATACATAATGGTTTTAAGAAAAAATAGTCCGTTAAAAAATGCATTTGAAACCGTTACAGTAGCGAGGATGAAACAAAAAAAATTAATCGACAAATGAGTTTGTCGATCTATTTTGAAGTCCTCAACAGATTTTGTTCACATTCCTCGTACTCTTTGCCCCTTTGCAAACCCAAACTGTTTTTCGATTTTCTCCTTTTCGATAAATACACATGTTGCTACTAACTTCACTAAAACCAAAGTTTGGTTTTCAGCTTGAAAACTAAACTGTCCATCGTGATCCACAATGCTAAAACCTAATACTCCAAGAAAAAATATGGGAATTACTGAAACTATACCTAACAAGATTGCAGTTTAAAAAAAAAAAAAGATTGCTGTTTAATTGTAAACACACAGATTTAGTTACTAACTTTAGACACTACTGATACTTCGTTCTACACCTACATTCCCGAAACCATGAAAGGGTTGAATACTAACTTCATTTACAAAATCCTTATCCGAAAATAATCAGTTCGTCCTTTTAATTCGCCCTCTTTAGAGAGAATACATTAATCTATATATATATATATATATGTGTGAATGACAACTGTCCGGTAAAAAAAAATTCAAAACCAATCTACGAACACTAGTTGATTCCACAAAGAAAATATTCATGTAGTGGCTAATTAATGAGTATATATAAATTGTAGCATACAAATTTTATAGCAGCAAGCCAGCAATACTGACTAAAATCTTAAAGTTATGACTTTTTTTTTGTTCAACTCTTAAAGTTATGACTAACCAACCACACTAACCCGCATACAACAATGTCCTCAGAGTTCTGCAAAGAGAGAGATACAAAACTGCCATAAGACCAAGCACAAAACTCACGGTCATAGCCATGCTAAGATTCTAAAAGTTAAGTGCTTAAAATAGTGTTTCAAACAAAAAAAAAAGTGCTTAAAAATCATAGCTATACTTGGAGCAAAGAAAAGAAAATTTATCTATCCTTTCCCCCGTGTCTCATTGGCCACAATACAACGGTCACGTGAATGGTAAATGAGCACAAACGGTAGCTGACAAAAGTCGCAATCTTCTATAAAAGAAAGAAAAAAATCACAATTGAATTTGTTTCAAAATGCACACCTCTAGCTTGTTAATACGTATCAAAAAGCTATATTTTTAATCTATAAAGGGTAATAATTGTTGCAGGTTGCATGAGTAAGTGGACATAGCACCTTTCATCCCCACAGGCGAATTCTACTTTCTCAAGTCTTTTCGTTTTCTACTTTCTTTGTTCATTAAACAATCACATGTACGATTAGTTATAATAATACTATACTGTCCCTTTTCCATCAAGAAAGGAACTTAGAAATAAGATAAAATTAATTTTATGCACTTTGTACTGCGTATTTATACAATCGATCATTAGTTAGTGGTACTATTTAGTTGGTGATTTCGTACAAATCATGTCTTAGTTTGGTGTCGGAGATAACTGAAGTGGGAGCTCTGTCGTACACAGCGAAGTACCTAAAAAGCTGAGTGACTTCTTCTCTGTTTCAATCATTGAAACACCTCACACAAGTAAATGCTTACCACTTTCGATCTCTCTTTTCTCTATCTTCTGTTAAAATACTTTCCAACTCTTTCTCTGGAAGAAGCTAAAGTTTCAGCATCTGAGAGATTAAACAGTTACATAGTGATAGAATGAACCCCTAGACCTTCAACTTCCAGAAACATCTCAAACTGTGAATAAATTAACAAACGATAAAACCAATGACACGCATATAAAGTTGAGTCAAACCCAATAATCTGACGTTTCTCTAACTTATGCTATATTGTTTAAATAACATAACAGATCTAAAGCAAGGAAATGAAAATATGATTGAAACATTAATTTCCAAATTAATTAAACTAGTAGGAACTAAACTTGTAAATAAAACTGTAGTTAACTAACTTAACTTATACCTTCCACTAATGTGTTAATAGAGTTGAGTAGTGGGAAGCTGATCTCAGTCAAAACATATGCTCACCATAAAACCAATAAACTTCACATAGATGTGGACCTACCTATTCTTTCTTTGTTTTGGATTGTTCCTTAGTTCTCCTTGCAATATAAGTGGTCTTGAAATTGTAAACCGTATAGTATCCGTTAGCTACCACGAAACTCGAATTTGAACCTCTTGAAATATTCTTAAAAACTGTTCAGGTAGGACTCAGCCAAGACACCAGATGATAACAACAAAAACAATTCGACTGCTTTTTCAGTTTGTACTAAAAATATGACAATCAAATCATATTGGATCCCAATATTTGTCTAACTTTAAAATATTATTTAGCTTTGTTATTTTGTAATCCAGTTGAAGCAAACAAGTTGTGTCAGTGCTTACAAAAATATTGTTAAAATATTGAATGATAAAATTTAAAGGGAAATTGGGTTGTATAGGGGTGAAAAAACACTAATTAGCTAGATAGCCACTTTCCCTAATACACCTATACACAACAAGACTTTTATATAATAATGCATTTTTACCCTTATACAAACCGGTGAAACCTGCATATTAAAAATTAATAATTATAACATATCAAAAGTAAGTCGTGGCTCTTCATTATTCACATATTTTTCTTTGTAACTTTTAGTAATTCGTGGCCCTTTAATATTCATAATCTTTCTTTGTACTTTTTATTCATTTTCTATTCTATTTGGGGTTAAGATTTTTTTTTTGAATTTAAAATCTATATTTGGGTTTAGAATCTATTGATTATAGTTTAGAATTTTAATATTTGGAAAGTGAAGATTGAGATTGTAGTCAACGTTAACTTCTTTTGTATAATCATAGTCTTTCACAATTTCACCAATATTTATTTTGATCTATTCTATTTGGGTTAGAAGTTTATATTTTAATAATATTTATATCATGTACTATTTGCATAGTTTGATATTTGGGTTAGGGTTTATATTTTCTTATAGGGTTTATATTTCCCTAACTTATGTTTAGTGATTAGGATTTATATTTTTCTACCTTTTGTTTAGTGGTGTAAACAAAAGAAAGGAGTTAATCGCCAATGGATTGGGGTTTATATTTTCCTAATTTTTGTTTAGTGATTAACGTCCATAATATTTTAAACATTTCATAATTTCACAAATATGTACTATGTTATTTTTTTTTTGTTCCATTCTATTTGGATTTAGAGTTTATGTTTGGATTTAGGGTTTATACTTAGGTTTAGGTTTAATATTTAGGGGTTGTCATGGGATAAAGGATAAGTAGAGTTAGATATATTTAATATTTAAAAAGTTATAGATGAGGTTATAATCTTATAATATTTCGGTGATATGGAATAGAATACTCGGTTATATAGAACAGAATATTCGATGCTATGTATGTGGTTAATAAATAGATACGTGGATGAATTTACTATAGGAAAGACGTTACCTATTTTCCCAATTACAACTGAAAACCTTTTAAGAATGAGGACATAACCGGATAAAATGAGGCATAAATGTCTGACATTGAATTATGTCAACATCAATGCTACTCACTTAATTTATCACCCAAATATGGCTATTACACCAATTAGCCCTAAAATTTAAATAGAGGATAATGGTTTGATCGTTTGATTTGTTTGCTTTTGCATAATTGTTTATTTGTTAAACTATTGTTTTATTTTTTTTCCAAAAGAAAAAAAACAAATCTTTTAGTTGTGAGTTTTGGTGACCCCATTTTGTTCTTTAAATGTCTAGTGAAAAATGCAAATCTAATTTTTTTTTTTTTGTAAAATGCATATTTACATCTAATCTATTAAAAGTGAAGTACAAATGGAAAATAACCCTGATTTTTTTCTCATTATTTACGGTTCTCTGCCACTGCCACTGCCACTAGTTTTATTAAAAAAAATTGATTAATTAATCCAAATCATTTCACGCAAACATCACTATGGAAGCCCATTATGTGTTTTTGGTCAACAATTTAATGGGTTTGTTTTCATTAATCTATAACTAGATCTAATTTACTTACATCTAACCATCTATAATCAAAACGAATTTTTTTGAAATGAAATAGTTTGTCGGACTTTGATTAAACCATCGCCAAATTCACATATGAATAACCTGAAAACCAAAACTAATATATGACTATAACATTTCAACTTTAAGAATATTTCTAAACCTTACTTTGCTTATTACAATGAATATCTCGAGGACAAACTAGTCGGTTAATCTATTGCCAAATTTACTTCCGATTAGAAATCATACGGTTTGTCTATTTATTAAATTAATAAGTTAAAGAAAAATATTACACAATATTTAGATAAGACAATAAAATTCAAAAAAGAATATCGTGGTTTATAAAGATTTTGTGCAATTTATATCCCCATTTATCATTAAAACAAAAAAATCATACCAAATCAAAACTCTTAACAAGTAAAATAAATTTAAAAAAAATAAAACTGAAGTACAAATTTGAAATACTCCTATAAGATTTATAATTATATAAAATTCTAATTATGAGAAGTTTCTTTTTTATAGCATAATCCTCATTGTAAGCCTTTTAATAAATACAAATCTAAAAATTTAATTGCAACTAACCAAATAATTTAAGCTATTAAAACTAAAAGGAATGTTTATTAATAAATATTCATTACATTTAGGAATATATATAAATTTAGAATAAAATATCATCTAATACCTATTTATTTATTAATAACTAAAAACATGTATTAAACTTAAATAATAGATTCTTATAATAAAATAAATAATATATAAACTAAAAATAAATGATAATTCACCTTCATTTATATATATATATATATATATATAACAATTCATAAAATTGATGCATATAGATTATAAAACCATATTAAATATATATATATAAAATATATACAATCAATCATGTATGAAATTTTTTTAATAATATATATTTTTTTAAAACACCGGCACGGACGTGCGGGTCAAAATCTAATTATTAACTTAAAACGTAAAACATAAATCTCTATGTCTGAAAGACTATTCTCAGTTAACTAAGTTCAAATATTCTTGTTTGTAGTTCTAATTTGGGTGGACATTTCGATTTAAAAATCTAGTTTGGATTAGATTTACTTAGGTTTGTTTGATTTTATGAAAATTTTAACCAAAACCAGTCGAAATTAGTTTGACTTGGTTTAGTTTTTTCAATTTAATTTATTGTTGATCGGGTTCAATCGATTTGATTTTTAATTTTGTAATAGTTTGTCTAATAAAATATAACTTATAAAACATAAAACAAATTATACTTTAATCATTAATTAACTTTTTACTGTTTAAATGTAAAAACATCACAATAAAAATGTAAAAGAAATATTACATCCATTATCTTCAAACATAGCATAATTATCATAGATAGTCTTTCTGTTGTGATGATTATATAAGAAAGATAGTTTTCTATTTTATTGTTAATTGTGTTTTTTTTTGAAATAAAATGTATAAAATTATGTTTCGTTTTTTAGGTTAGATGGTTATATATTTTAAATTTATTATTATATATTTTGTTTGTTAGTCTAATTAAATACATTTCGTTCTTTGTCCGGTACAATTTTAAAGTGAAGGAAACCAGCGGATGAAAACTATAACCGAATTATTAGCGTCTATATACTGGTTCGGTTTGGTTTGGATTCAGTTATTTCAGTCTGGATTGGTTAATTTTGGGTTTTTGCCTACCCCTAACACAAAATCTTTTGGTTGGTTTAATAGGTAGTAAACGCACGGTTTTCTGTGAAGGCAACAAACGTATTTAGTTTGGTAGAGGACGTACCAACCACAATGAATGCATTTCCTAATTCTTTTCTTTTTCTAATTTCATACCAAATTTGCCAACAAACATTTGCCCTCATAGTTTTCCAAGATATTTTATGATAACAATTTTTTTTTATAATAAATTGAGGGTAATTTATGTCTATGGAAAACTTTAGACTAATCTTAAGGAAAAATACAACTCATGGATGAATCTTCTATCTAGATATTCAAATAAAATCTAAACCATGTTTCATATTCATGTAGCTACAAAGTGAAGGGTAGTGGAATGATTTCGAATCCGAATTATTTTGATTGCTAGGAAAAGAGCTTTGTTTAAAATAGTAGTACAAGGGGTTCAGTTTTAACTTCTTGGGAGGCTATTACTATATAAATATATTTTTTGATAATATATATTTCATATTAAAAATTTGAAAAAAAAAACTTGTGAAAACTTTTTTCTTCTAACAGTTTAACTAAAAGTTTATTAATGTTTTTCTATCAATATGTTTGGATTTTGAGTTTTGGAAAAGGTAAATTTTATAGATTAGTGGAAAAAATCCTTACAACGAATCAAACGTGAATCTCTGTAAAACATATAGAATTATCAGTAGTAAAGTTATAGTTGTAAAGTTATCTAAATAATATTTTTCAAATATGTTATAGCATAACAATTTTAGGTTAACAAAACTCATGATATTTTTAGTGTTTTTATAACTTTGGAAAGTCAAAACCTTTCAGTTGGTAAATTAGTACTCCCTCCGTTTCAAATTATATGTTATTCTAGAATAAATTTTCGGTTCAAAATAAGTATCGTTTTACAATTTCAATGCAAAATTTATTGATTTTAAATGCCATTCTATTTTTTCATTGGTTGAAAAGTGGTTAGGTGTATAGCTAATTGTGTTTATATTTTGAAAATATGGAAAATTAATTGTTTTCTTAATATGTGGGCAAAAATATAGAATGACAATTAAATTGAAACGGAGTGAGTAATATATATACTCCCCTCTACTTCGTCATCTGCTACAGCAATAATAATAAATAAAAAAATGTAACATCGAATAAGTCTAGACTAACATTACTTAACAAAGTTTTATATAATCATTGCATGGATTTTTGTTCGTTTAAAAACATCTGGTTTCTAAAGATTACAACATGTTTATCTAGGAAAGAATCAAGCTTCAGAACCATTGCAATGAGTGTCAATGACATCAGAGCCGATCCTAAAATTTTCGAGGTCCTATACAAAACTAAAATAAAAAATATCATAACATAAAATTAAAAATTCAATCACAATTTTATTCACTATGCTATTTACATAATTGTTTTTGAAAATAACCTATTATAATACTTTTTTACATAAATTTATACACTAAATTAGTTGATTTATTTTTTCTTACATGAAACCTTTAAATATCTTTATATATAAAGAAGAAGAAACTCTCTTCTCCTTAACCCACCTCAGCATATGATGTCACAAAATAGACTCTTTTATATTGTGACATCTGTCCACAAAGTTAAACAAAACGGATCAACACATGTTGGACCTCGGCCTAATGTAAATTCGGTATCCCATTAGGTTGTTTTTGTTACTGTGACACATAAGTTAATTAGGGTTTCTGAAGCTTATCTCTCTTAGCCGTCGAGTTTTTCTTCCTCCTAACCGATCAGACGCGATCGATTCATATTCTCTGACCATCTTAACTCTGTCATTTATCGCTTTTGATGTGATGTTACCTATAAAATGGTGACCTTCTCTGTTCTCGATTTCCATCCCAAAACACTAAATCTCTGTAGAAAATTTCAGCTATGGTTAACATGACGGTTTTTTTATCCGATCTCCAGGCCGGACGTTCCTCCTCCACCGTCCAAGTCCGTCTGCTTCGCTACTGGGAAACCATGAACTTCCGCCGTGGTGGAGAGCTCATGGGTGTGGACATGCTCCTCTTGGATTCCCAGGTGATGATTTTGAATCCCCTTCTGTTGCGTTTAATCGATTGGGTGCTGGAAAATCGTTTAATTTTACTATGATTTTGGTTGCTCGATTTATATATTATCCATCTGATTTTCGTTTGATGTGTAGATCTTATAAATATTTTGATGATAATGAGTATTAGCATCCGTTAGAAGGTATTCTATGTTTGGTTTTACGATCTGGGTTTAGTGGTCGAGTTTTAATGTTATTATCAGTATTGATTTCGTATCTGGTACAATTAGTCAGACATTCACGTTTTGGTTGTTTCATATTATAGGGTTACATGACATATTATTATGACTATCTCTGTTCTTATACAAGGCTATATGTTTATTTTGACCATTTGACATTTATATGATATATAAAAAATGTCATTTTTGTTCGATTGGTTGCTGAGTTCCTATATAGATATTAGTTTAGTTTAATTTTATGGTTTGACATTAGTTTTTTTTTTTAATACTTACCATGTCTATTTTGTGATCATGTTCAAGTATCCATTTTTAATAATCGTCTCAGTTTGTCTTAAGATTATGATTAAGAATTATATTATGGTGTGCCTGTATTATTTATACGATCCCTGATATGTTACAAGATTATCTGTACTTTTTTTAACCTTTTGACATGTATGTTATGTAGAAACAATGATATTTTTGATAGACTTACTTTATTATTTGTTATAGATGAAAGGTTTTTATAGCTTTATATATTGGTTTATTATCATGTTCAGTTGTTCACGTTTAATTATTTTGCGTGTGTTCATTGTGTTTAGTCGACCATGGTGCCGGCCACTGTGCATGTGAACCGTCTCTCAACCCATCAGCCGAACCTGGAAGCTGGTGCAGTTTACTCTCTTACCAGTTTTGATGGGACCCGCTGCGACATATGGTGCTACAAGGATGCTCACAATCAATATCCACCGGTTCAATACCAATGAAGGCAACATTTCAATTCCTCTGGAATTTGCAACTACAAATGTTGGATCCCTTACGGATTCAACATTTACAGTCCTCCAATATATGCTCATATGTCAGAACATCAGCACTTATTCTTCCCTGAGAATTGCTGAGAAAACGTCAACATACGTATCGGAAATGGTTTCGTCTCTCAACAACTATGAACAAACAAATGTACACATTATTTTACATTTAACTCATTTTAATCCTCCTTCAGTTTACATGATGGAGATACAAACTGCTGCATCAGTTTTGGAATCTGATGTGACAATACAAACAACGAAAGATGAGTACGAAGAATGTACCATATGCATGGACATAATTTCAGAGGGTCAAAATATGAATTCATTGCAATGTGGTCACATATATCATCATGAATGCATCACTAATTGGGTCAAAATCAACGATAGCTGTCCTCTATGTAGAGAGACAATCTTTTAAATAACATGTACCGAACTTTAGGAGAAAATAACCTCCAGGTTTTTTATGTTATGTTCTACTCATAAGTACTTTATTTTATCTTCTAATAAATTGTTTTCAATATTATGAAATCGAATTTTTAAATTTCTATACTAAAAATTATTTTTTCATAATTAATAAATTATTACATTATGATCAAAATTATATATTTCATAATTTCCTAATCATGATTTAGCTGTGATTATAATTTATAAGGATGACCAAATAGCAAATATTGTAAATTAAAATTTTAGTAACATTGTAAACATAACACCAACTAAATTAGACAAAGCAACAATAAATCGAAATATTAATTTTAAAAATTTTAATATATCAAGTTCTGAAAATTGTAAAAGTTTTCGAAATTGTTAATTAAATAAACTTATTCCGTTTAATCTTTTCTAATAGAACCATATATGTAAAATATAAAAATTAATCAACGCATGCTCATAACATCTTCCACTGAGTAATAAACCACATTCGTTATCCACTAACATTCAGTAAATATATAGCGCCAAACTTACTTAGCAGTAATACTGACATCGACATCGAGTGCTATATAAACTGCATTTATAAAATGTTTCATATCATATCAAACCCACCAAGAAAAACTAAGGATTAACTTCCGTACCAATATGAAAAATTCAAGAACTAAGCCCACATCACATGATATTTTATAAAAAATGCCATAATTTTGTTTTGTTGACACAAATGATAAACTCAAACAACGAAAATAACTATTCCCAAACTTAAAGATTAAGTATACTGAATTAAAACTACAACCATATAAAAACCATAAAATTACCTTAAATTCCATACGCACGGAATGTTAAAATCTCAAAATAGGTATTAATGAAGTTTGGAATCTCACGAATATTAAACTTATAATATTAAACCATATGCTTTATGAAATAAGTTTCAAAATGTAAAATATACAATAATCACTATGCTACACAATATACCATCCGTATATATCACACATAAACAAACACACTAATAAACAACAATATAAAATATAAATGGTCCAAGAATAAAAATATAAAAAATAAAAATAAAAAAAAAACGCTGAAGGCCGAACAAAAAATAAGTTGACAGATAAAAAAATGGAATAAAATTGTCTACATAGAAATCACATCCCGCGCGTAGCGCGGACCTCCCCTAGTATTATATAAAATATGTAAAATAATAATTATATATTTGTTTTCTTTAATTGTGGGTCCCACCAATTTGGGGGCTTCTATATCAATGTTTCGTTGGTGGGTCCTCAGACCTGGACCTGGATGACATATACCAACCAGTGAAGAAGTTAGAAAAGATTTTTGATCGGAGTCATAATATATAAATTTAATATTTAAATTAGATATATATACTATTTTAACAAAGTTCTTTTTTTACAAATTAGAGTGAGTTACCGTTTAAGACACTTTTGTCTTTTTTTTTGCAAGTAGAGACACATTGTGCATGTGAAGCACTTTTTCTATTTTCGAGGTATTATTTGGACATATTTACCCTTTGTAGACTGAACCAAATAATATATTTAGTTAACTAGTTTAGGTTTAATTAAGTTAGAGTATTAATTATGGTAGTTTTATGGATATGTTAGTTATTTACAGACGACACGATTTAAAAGGAAATAGTTGATCCAACGGTGATGGATATATGTTAAAGGATATGTTTAATAACGAGAACTAGTGGACAAACGAGTCGTGAATGAAGTAAGTTGTGGACATACGAGTTTTTAATGTACATATTAATTATACACATATTGATTAACTCAGAAAGAACAATTTAAGAACGATGTTAATACAATCTCTCTCACAAAACAAAATGGTATCCATATCCACAAAACAAATGCATTACCATCTCTCTTACATAAAAAAAGAAAAATCTCTGTTAAAAAATTTAAGAACTTGGATTCGAGAGCTGAAAAAATAAGTTCTTGAGACAGCTACAGAAATGACAAGGTTCACTATAAGTCTGAATCTACTTCTACTAGTAATCGTGGTAGCTACAAACATCCTCTCATATATCAGCTCTCTACCACCACCAAATTCTTCTAGTCCACTCTTAAATCATCACAATCCTATGTTTCTTCTGTCCATGACCACCTCCTCTGTCAGCTCCTCACAATCCGCACCACCATCAACCACCTCTGTAACCACTGCTGCCACCATCAACCACCTTTGTATCCACAAACCACCAATCAAACAAACCCACTTCAACTGTTTCCACTTTTGTATCCACTGCTGCCTCATCCACAACCTTAACACGATCTCCACCTCCATATCCCCAACCTCACGTCTTCAACCTCCATCACATCCTCCTCTCAGAGTATCCACGTCCACCACTGTATACACCACGGGTTTTCCACCACCACGTTCTCCTTAAGCCCCACCGCCGTCACCTCCACCACAACTTCCACCGCTTTTACGAGACTGGGCCTTGTTCATAATGATGTTCACTCATGGAAAATGCACAGATGATACTTCTGAAAGTGCTCCCACAATCCTAAAATAATCAGCAAACCTTCACCAAACAAACTCAAATTACAAAAATGATCAAACTTTATCCAAAAGAATCATTAAATCTCAATGAGATCGATAGAGATAACTTCAGACTCTGAGCCATCATCTCCATTGCCACTGCGAAGAGCTGAATCATGCCCTGTTGATCTCATCCACTGCCACCAGAGGGAGATTTAACGGTGGGAAAGGATTAAAATACAAGAAGGAAGGCGGACGCGACATAGACCTCGAGCTTTCAATCGTCGGCCGACCGTAAAGAGACGAGAACGAGTCTGTTACAGTGCAACGGAGGCGGCGACCACGAGTTGAGAGCACGACACGGAGGAAGAGCTGAGCACGGCTTGATAACTCACGATGGCTATGGAGATTTCAGGGAATGAGGGGACAAGATTGGAAGCTACGACGGCGAGATTGCCGAAGTGGATCAAGCTTGAATCACGGGGGATACTTAGGCTCGAGTTTATTTTCTTCATGTCCTTCGACTCAGATTTCTCCATGGTTTTCGACGGCAGAAAGAGGATGATAGATCACTGCAATTAGGGTTTAGGAAATTGGGAAAATAATTTTGAAATTTGAAACTCGAGATATGAGAGAGTATAAAACACGTGGATAATTACTTTATAGCGTTTATAGTTAGGATAAAGAGAAAAATATATAGTTGGGGGTATAAAAGACAAAGCACACATAGAAAGTGTGTGTCATGCAAGAAGTGTCTCAATGTGCAAATGAAAAGTGAGAAAGTGTCCCTAGATGTAAATTTTTCTACAAATTAATGGGGTTATATGAAAAAAATACATAAATTAGAGGGGTCAAATACTAAATTTTATCTAAATATTACAATATTTTTTAAAAAAATATACATTAAATTTTTTCCCCTAATTATAGTGTTGTCACTTGACCCCGCATGTCTTTCTCTACCTCCGCCCCTGATACCAACCGTACATCTCCCTAAAAAAGTTCTTGGTTTCATCAGGTGTTATAACCTCGGAAGCTACCATTACCACCGGTCTCCACGGTTAAAAGATCTCCATGAACCAAAAAAACCAACTTTAAGCCCAACAGAATGTATAATTTTTCTTTTCAAACCCAAATTATTGGGCTTATTATCATTTTAGGCCCAACAGATTGTAATACCGCGTCGAGACATAACAACATTGGTAACACCGATAACTTATCTCTTTGCCGTCGGTTTAGCAGACAAAACATCAAATCACTACCGTTGAATTAAAGTCGGTTTTTTTTTTTTTTTTTTTTTTTTTTTTTTTTTTAACA
>CAKOAT010968487.1:48658-94923 GCA_932364175.1 Eruca vesicaria subsp. sativa | reverse complement strand
GATTCCTCAGATTTGGGGTTTGCTAGCTTTCTGTCAAATTTTTCTTTTTTGTGTCCCGAAGAAAACTCAAATTTGATTGTTTTTGATTGAAAGTTAGGGTTTTTTGAGCTTAGATTTAGGCTTTGAATTGGTTTGATGCTTATTCGGTGTTGATCTTATGTGCTCTTTTTGTAGTTTGGAAGATGCCTCGGTACGATGATCGTTACGGGAACACTCGTCTTTACGTTGGACACTTATCATCCAGAACTCGAACCAGAGACCTTGAACGCCTTTTCAACAGATACGGAAGGTAACTGAGTCTTCTTCTTTATCTCTTATCTATGAAAAATTAAATACTTTGGTTTTTATGTGTTGTTGAGGATGATTAATGGTCTGAATGTGCTGTTTTTCTTTTTCCGTATCTTCGTGAATTTATGAGGAGTTTTTTTTGTTATTTGTGCGTACAGACAATTAACTCTTTAAATATCGAGGGGCATAGTTCTAGTAATATTTATTTTTTTGAGGAAAAATATCTATCTAGGTATAGAAGTATAGCGTATGTTCTTAACATTAAATTTATTAGTTTCTGAGAAGTATGGAGGGGCATATTTCTAGTTCTAGTAATATTCTGTTATTTATTATATTTGTATCTTTAGAGAGGAAAAAGTATGGATATAGGTATAGTGTGTATGCGTTTAACTTGGATGATCTTATTGAAGGTCTCTGGGATTTTGCCTAAACCTGGAGGTATTTGATGAATGGTGTTTGATGATTGGTGTTTGATGAATGGGTGGGTCTTGGCGGAAATTCTCGCCAGGTGTTTAGAGGGGCGCCTCAGACCATTCTGTTTGTAGTATTTTTTTTTTAAGTGTTTGATGGAAAATGGAGACTCAAGTCTCGAAATGGTGTTTTGCAATATACCCTAAAGTAATGATGGCCTTTTACCTCTTATGCCAACAATTTCTTACACAGAGTGCGAGATGTGGATATGAAGCGGGACTATGCTTTTGTTGTAAGTAAAATGTCTTTTTATTTCCGTAAAACTTCTGTTATTGTTGTTGTTGTGAGCTATGCATGATGTGGGCA
The DNA here is from genome assembly GCA_932364175.1 of Eruca vesicaria subsp. sativa. Lineage (NCBI taxonomy): Eukaryota > Viridiplantae > Streptophyta > Magnoliopsida > Brassicales > Brassicaceae > Eruca > Eruca vesicaria. Next base: position 93,858 of record CAKOAT010968487.1, on the reverse strand, counting down.
TAATACACGCTATGCTTGTTGCTTTTGTTCCCTCATTTTTTTTAAAAAAACAGGAGTTTAGTGATCCTCGTGATGCTGATGATGCAAGACATTACTTGGATGGACGAGACTTTGATGGAAGTCGCATCACTGTGGAGTTTTCAAGAGGGGTGAGTACATGTAGTTTTGGATCTCTTTTCAAGGCTCTTATCGTGTGTGTTTGTCAAATTCATGGATGTATCATGTTTGTATGATAGGCACCTCGTGGCTCTCGGGATTATGACAGCAGAGGCCCACCTCCTGGATCTGGTCGCTGCTTTAACTGTGGTGTGGACGGTCATTGGGCTCGAGACTGCACCGCAGGGGACTGGAAGAACAAGTGTTACCGCTGTGGGGAAAGAGGACACATTGAGAGAAATTGCAAGAACAGTCCCAAGAAGCTTAGGTATTCAGTAAAATTGAATCTCTTGTGTGAATAGTGTAGACCCTTCCAGTTTCATAAAACCTTTTTTCTTGGTTGTATGTTATAGGAGGAGTGGAAGCTACTCCAGGTCACCAGTAAGATCACGTTCTCCTCGTCGTAGAAGAAGCCCAAGCCGTAGCAGGAGTCTTAGCCGAAGCCGAAGCTACAGGTTAATTTTCTTCCTCGTTGTCTCTGGTTTAAAACCGTTTTAGCAATTGAGGTTGACTTGTTTATATTTCTTTTATGGCCAGCCGATCAAGATCCCCTGTGAAAAGAAGGGAGAGGAGTGTAGAAGATAGATCTCGCAGTCCAAAGAGAATGGAGGACTCTCTATCTCCAAGAGGCAGAGACCGTAGTCCTATTATGGATGATGAAGGTAGCCCGAGGATCATAGACGGGAGCCCTCCGCCATCTCCAAAGCTTGAAAAGCAAGACCATGATGGTGGTAGCCCTCAAGACAATGGGAATGGCAGTCCTGTTGTGGGACGCGACAGCCCGAGGGAGGACAGAAGCCCCGTTGATGATGATTACGAGGCCAACCGTGCTTCCCCTAGAGGAAGCGAGTCTCCTTAACTTTGATGGCTCATGGCCTCAGGTCACAGGTGCTCGCATGTTGTACTATTTAATCAGACTGTCCCAGATATTTACTTTATGTATGCTTGCTTTGGATCTTCTTGTTGTCAGGATTTTTTTTTTTATACATTTGAGATGATGGTTAAACTTGTATGACATTTAATGGTTGGATTTTCATTCAGACAATTTTTGTTGAAAGTAGGGATTTTCTTCTGTCGTTTCTTCATGTTTGAATACTCCACTGATCAGGAAAGTAGTAAGTAAATTCCATCTTCAGCTTTAAGCATCACCTCCTATACATGTACTTGTCCTGAAGTTTGTTGAGTTCAAAGCTTACCTGGTTGGTTTTAAGGCCGCATTAAAAGTCTTTTAGAGAGAAAAATTCGAGTAATAATATTAAGATAGAAGAATTTCTCGAAAGTTTGAAAAGTTCATGCCAAAGCGATTGTTACCGTGTAATGAACTTTATTTTTGTTGGTGGGGGCGATTTTCTATATATTTATTTACAGATTTTGTTTCCATGAAATGTGCTTTCCCTTTTTGTTTCTTACTGTTGTTGTGATTGAACATAACGTTGAATAGCTGGTAAAATGAAGCAAAACAATAACTTGAGAGTTATTAAATGATCTTGATTGAAGTAGTGAGGTTTACTAATGAGGACAAAAATATGTATAAGTTTCAGATCTCTGGAGGGTCACAAGATTCACCCCCCTCTTCTTGATTAATTCATGACGGTACCGTCCGAAACTTATACTCTTGTTTCTGATACGTCAATAATAGTGAAAGGCCGCGTGACACAAGAACCATAAGAAATAAATAAGTACACATATAAATGCTACCACAAAACTTTCACTTAAAGAGGGAAGAAGTTATTTCCGGAGTGTTGTTAAATTTTTGACAAAGAGATATGTGACACTTGGTAAAGCTACAAACGTATAACAGTTATGTGTTTTTCCTTTGGAATTAACGTCAAAGAACAATATGAATTTATATCACAGCAATACCAATCAGTGTGATTCCTCTTGTTCACATGATATTTGTCGTCTCATATAATGTTTTAAAAAAAACGTTACAGTGAAAAGATAATTTATAGTTTTCTTGAAAAGGTTCTTGAAGTGTGAGAGGTTTTACAAACTCACGGGAGAATTGCAGATTCTGTCTCTGCCAAATTATCAAAGGTAACAAAAGTCCAAGCCTGCACTGTCGTTTTGCTTACAAACAAGCTTATTTACTGTCCCTAAACCACAGAAACTGTTTTTCTTTCAAATAAAACTTCAAACAGTTTGGGGGGTTTTAGGTTTATTTCCCTTTCTCTCTCTCAAGTCCAGTGGGTTTGGATCTGGAAGATTGTTTTAGTAAGTTGGTTTCTAAGATAGGATGTTGATAATGTTCTTTCTTGAATGAAACAATAAATGTAGATCATGATGACATGATCTATACACATTGGTCTTATTATTGTTAGTTTACCTTGTTTTGCAGTTAGTTGTGAAGTTGAGATTTTACCAATCTGGTTCTGGTTGTTGAATATATAAAAAAAACAGTATGACAACTGATACCTTCAATTACAACACAAGATGCAGGTGGGGTTCTCTCTATATATAAATGTATTTTTTATTACGTAGTATTGTAAGATTTTACCATTAAAGAAAATCTATATAGAGGTCTGTTGAGGACAAACTCTTCAAGTAAAAAGATGGAGGAAGAAGAGAAGGAAGGTCTAAGAACTGTGGAATGTCTAAGAGGGAGACTACTTGCAGAGAGGCAAGTTTCAAGGTCTGCAAATGAAGAAGCAGACCTCATTACCAAAAAGGTAATTTCATATTATTATAAGTGTCATTCTACTTTTAAGAAAATCTTCTTTTTCCAAGATCTAGGTCTGTTCAAGAACCAATAAATAGTCATTCTTGTTGCTTCAGTACCAAGAGAAAGAGAGAGAGAGAGAGAGAGAGAGAGAGAGAGAGAGAGAGAGAGAGAGAGAGAGAGAGAGAGAGAGGGAGAGAGAGTAACTTGCTCTGTAATATTTTCTTCTTGAGTGTGATATTGGACCCAGAAAGACTGTTTTAAAAGTTTGTAGTTTCATCTGAGTTTGGTAAGAAGCTGACAACCTTTAATTTCCTGAAAACAGTTGGAAGAGCTGGAGAAACATCTGAAAGAAGAGATCAGATTAAGGGAAAAAGCAGAGAAAAGACTAAAGTATCTGATGAAAAAGCTTGAATCCATAAAAGGGTCAGGCAGTTCTGAGGGATCAGAGCAGTTGAGTTCATCTGAAGTGTCATGTTTGTCATCTGTTTCCACTTCAGCATCCAAGGAAGAAAAAGAAGAAGAAAAAGAAACTCAAGAAAATGGATTTGTGGAGGAAGATAAAATTGATCAAACCACTGAAAATGTTGCCTCCATGGAAAAAAAGATCAACGATGTTTCTTCTGGTGAAGAAAGTGTTGTTGCTTCAACCTCAAGTCAAGAAGGAGAATCACAGGCTGGTAATGAGATTTTAAACTGGTCGGATACTGTTTAAAAGTACAAGAATCAAGGAATACACTTGCCATCCCCTTAAATAACCTTGAGTCAGAACAGTTTATCTCAGGGTTGCTCCTGAAGCTACAGCTACTGATACTTAAAAGGGCATATGTGATCATAAAGGGATTAATTAGGGTTTAGGAGACATCTGAGTTGGTAAGTATTAAATTGAAAGTGTTAGTGGAGAGAGATGGGGAGGATGATACGACACATGTCCGTTTCTTTCTTCTTGTATTTATTTTTGTTATCAAAGAGTGAAAGTGACGTTTCTTGGAAACTAGTCATGTGACCGCATAAAGGAAGCACTATACTATTCATTTCAACTGCAATTGCAGAGATAAGCTTGTCTCAAAACTCATAGATATGAATCATTTAGCCATGGTATTTCAACAAGGTCAAATAAAATGAAGTTCATATGTCTTTAGTATATCCAATTTTGTTCGGATGTATATGAACAGAATTTACAATAAGTGTTGAAACAGTGTTACCAGATGAGTTACTTGCTTGTCCTTACAGTGATTTTCAGACTCCATATGCTAGCACTGTTGATAAGTATCAATGTATCATAGATCGCAAAGGGGACTTAAACCAATGTGCACGTCTCGATGTTAACTTTATAAGTAACAACAAGATACGAGCATATTAGAGCATCCACATCAATGAACCCCCTCTTGGGGTTCATTGAATCAATTTTTTATTATTAAAATTTTTTATTTTCTTTTCCATTTATTTATTTTTTTTAAAAAATCTAAACCAATCTCGGATCGCCACTTGTTGAACCTTAGGAGAGAGAGGTTCACCCGAGAGAACTTTAGAAGAGAGGGGTTCATAGGATTTTGTTATTTTATTATTTTTCTTTTTTGGTTTCCGTGTGAACCCCCCATTTGAACTCTCAATGGGAGTGCTCTTAGTATAGTTAAGACGTCCATTTTCAGAATTGAAAGAGAAAATGAATACAATAATGAGTGATCATCATCATCATTAACTAAACTTAGATCAACCTAAATATCTCAATTTTGTGTAATAATAAATATAACTATTACTGAAAATTCTTTCTATAAACAAGTTTAAGCTTAATTATAGCCAAGCCATCCATTTGAGAGAGAAACAAAAGAAAAAGAAAAAAAAACTCACACCTACAGATAAAAGAATACAACCCAATAGGCCTATTATTGTAGCCCATATAGGCCCAATAAAAGCCATCCTAGAAATTTAGGGTTTCGGTGATTCACTTGAGAACTACCACCTTCTTCTTCAAGCAGCGGCTCGAAAGAAACCTAGCTCTCTTCTCCACACGACACTTACAGAGTTTTAAGGTATTATTCCTTTTCATCTTCCTCTGCTTTCTTGGTTCTCTTGTAGTTCAGTATCTTACGTGTTCTCGCCTAATCGTCTGTTGATCTTCCCAGCCATGGCCGCCGCCGTAGAAATCGACGCTGAGATTCAGCAGCAGCTTACCAACGAAGTCAAGCTCTTCAACCGTTGGAGCTTCGATGACGTTTCGGTAATCTCCTCTCTACTCTTGACTTTATTCGTATATCATGATTCGAAAGTTACACTAGCTTCATTGTCTGAATTAGAAATAACTCCTGGAGATGAATAACCTAAGTAATATTTTGTCTCTTGTCCGAAAAGTGTTCTTGTTTTAGTATATAGATCTTTTAAGGTACATCAATGGCAATGTTGTTCTTAGTATTGCAAATGATTAGGCTAAAGTGTATTATGTTGCGAGAGATATAGCTTATTGTCTGAATTAGATATAACTCCTGGAGATGAATAACTTAAGTAATGTTTTGTCTCTTGTCCGAAAGTGTTCTTTTTTATGTTTTTTTTTTTTATATTTATCTTTAAGTTACATCAATTGCTATGCTATTCTTAGTAATGCAAGTGATTAGGGTAAATTTCTGCTTTTTGATCTGTGTATTGGTGTATGTAGGTCACAGACATTAGTCTTGTTGATTACATTGGTGTCCAGCCTGCGAAACATGCAACCTTTGTTCCCCACACTGCTGGAAGATACTCTGTCAAGAGATTCAGGAAGGCTCAATGCCCTATTGTCGAGAGGCTCACGAACTCTCTCATGATGCACGGGAGGAACAACGGTAAGAAGTTGATGGCTGTGAGGATCATCAAGCACGCCATGGAGATTATCCACCTCTTGACTGATGCTAACCCTATTCAGGTTATCATTGACGCAATTGTTAACAGGTTAGTCACTGAAACGTGGTACACTTTCTTGCGTTTTTTTGCTACAATGCATAGAATTCTTATGATGTTTGTTTTATCCGGTGAGACAGTGGTCCACGTGAAGATGCTACCAGGATTGGATCTGCTGGTGTGGTTAGGAGGCAGGCCGTTGATATCTCTCCTCTAAGACGTGTGAACCAAGCTATCTTCTTGCTCACCACTGGTGCACGTGAAGCTGCCTTCAGAAACATCAAGACCATCGCTGAGTGCCTTGCTGATGAGCTCATCAATGCTGCCAAGGGATCATCCAACAGGTAATACTCCTACATTGTCTCTTAACGGTTTCACAGTTGTGTTTATTAGTAAGCTAATACTAATATCATCTTGTCTTGTCTGTCTTCGCAGCTATGCCATCAAGAAGAAAGATGAGATTGAGAGAGTTGCTAAGGCCAACCGTTAAGGGATCTTTCTTTTGCCCCGAGTTTAAATTGTACCTCAAAGACCTTGTTCTGCTGCCTTCCTTAGCTTTTGGATATGTTATGTTTCAGACGATGCTTGTCTATCTTTAATGAAGTTTTGACGCTTTAAACCACTTTTGATCAAATGGTTTCATATATTTAATAATATTTCATCTAATCTAATCTCTAATGAAAAAGTTAATTAATTACAATGGTGATTGTAACCATTTACCATTACTGGCTGCAAAAGGTTTACTATTCACACCAAATATACTTGACAAAAGAAAAATCTACAAAAATGATTGTTTATTAGTTTCTGTTCAACACTGAAAATGAAACACTCTTTTTATTTGCTTTTTCTTTTTGTTTCCTTACAATTTTGATGTCAAATAAAATAAATTCACAATGAAAACAAGAAAATGATTGATTAATAAAATGTGCTATGAAGATTGAAGAGGAAGAATCAACTGAGTAATCATCAAATTGCTTGATTAGAATGTTGTTGGGAAGTAAATGGATGAGCAGGCGAAGTTGGAGGTCTCAAGTTGAAATGGTGATTGTGTTTACCTTCATAGGTTGTAATGAAAGCTCTTGGATCATCACTAGCTCTCTCAACATGTTTCCTTGCTCTGCAGTTTGCACTCGTGCATCTGTAATAACTTCTTGGATGCGCATTGCCTCCAACCACTTTTTGTCCGTACTTCCTCCACCTGAATCCATCTTCAAGACTGTCTGATTCCACTGAGCTTTGTGATACTCCTCCTTGACTTGCTTGCTTCTCGTTCTTCCTGCTATTATCAACAAACTTAGTGTAACCCTTAATGCAGAAACTAGTGTCTGAAACAATATAATCTTACCTTCTCTTGCTTCTGCTAGGATCATCAAGCTCACCTTCATCACACTGGCTACTTCTACAACCAGAATCCGAACTCCCACCAGTTGAGATAGCCGATCTTGGAACAGCAAACTCAAATGGTGTTGTAACACAACCTTCATTCATCTTCTCAGTTATATTTTTAGATGAGTCATTGCTTTGGTTGCTCCAAAGAGGATGGTGATAGACATTAGTAGGGTCTTGTAACTCCTTTTGTGGTTTCTGAATCCCTGAAGAGGATGATGATGAAGCGCGCCGCGGAAGAGGACAAGACGGTTTTGAGTGATTATGCTCACCTTGATACACAATCTCTGAGACTTGACCACCCATTGATCTCTCCACTTTCTTCTTCACAGGACATTTAGGGTGTGTGCATTTGTAGTAACTCCTTGGACAGTCACTTCCTTTGACTTGCTTCTGTCCGTATTTCCGCCAGTTGTATCCGTCCACGGAAGATTTGTCTCCAGATGTCTCTGATTCCGTGAAGGATGGAACCCTAGGGACTAGGTAAGGACGTGTACCTTGGCTCACACTCTTCCCATAGGCTACTGCTTCGCTTTGTTTCCAAACCTGTTGATGATTATTCCCCTGAAGCTAAACAAAAGAAAAAGAGTCAAAATGAGTTTCAAGAAAATCTTGATCTTGTAGAGCATTGAGAAAACAACTCTTACCATATTAGCCAATGCAGAGACTGTTGCTTTTGAGACAAGCTTTGCTTTAGGTTTATAAACTACATAGCTTTTGCTGTCTGAATCATCACAAGACTTTCCTTTATCTTTTCCTTCAACCTAAGATTATCATGAGAGTATCAAAAAATGCAATGCGGAAAGATTCAGAAAGGAGATAACAATGGCAAGAAAGAGACAAGTGGTTAGATGAATCACCTTTGGACATGAGACCGCAGCTACCACTGGCTGTTTAAACCTCAGAGTCTTTGGTCTAATAACAGCGTCTAAAGTCTCATGGGGAGATACAGTAACTGAATCAGTACTAAAAAGGTCAGTGAATGTCCTGATGCTAGAGCATGAAGGCCTTGAAGCTACTGGTTTTGCTATTACTACCACTCTTTCACTCTCTTTCACCTCCATTATTCAAACCTAGTGAAACAAAACTTCAATCAACCTGAAAACAAAAGATTGGGTTTTGGAGGGTGAGAAACATCAAGCCCTAACATACAAGATCTTGATCTATATAGAGATTGCATATCATAAAGAAAGAAACTTGATGAGACCCATGAGCCATAAGAGTCAAAAGAAGAGGTACTCACGGTGAGAGAGTTCATGTAAGATCTGAAGTTCTGAAAACGATTTGTTGAAAGAAACACTTTGTAAGGAGGTTAGGAAGATCCAGGCTTTTTTGGTTGTGGCTCGTTGATGTATCGGTTGTACCACAGTTCGGTTCGTTGAGGAGTCGCCGACACCAAGGGACACGTGTGAGACGGTAGGGTACGTTGGATGGATCAAGGTCCGTGAGCGAAATCTATAGTGATGGAGAAGGTGGTGAAAAGGAAAGATAAGGATAGAGATAGTTTCGTTGAACGTTAGTTGAGTTTATAATACCTTTGAATGTTAGTTGGGAAACGCGGCCAACGGAACGGCGCCGTTTCAAGTTTTGTTGAAGCACCAGTGACTTAAAGGGACTGGTTTGGTTGTTGAGACACACGCACGAGCTTGTTTTGTTCGAAGTTAAAACACGTGAACTGAACCATAGCACCTTGAAATTTTTTGAGTTCAACCGTACCGAACTTAAACCGGTATATTTCTTCTTGTCCTAATTTTATAATTTACATCCTGTTCTTGTCCCTTTCTCATATTATATACTTAACGTGGATTATACGGAAACTAAAATATTGATAAATGGATAAAGTAAGATATTATAAAATATCACAGTAGACTATAAATGATTATTTTTCAACAGAAGCATTTAACAATTGGTAGTTTGTAGTTTTCAACAACTACTGTTGACATTTTTAGCAGTCTAACAACACAGTTTGTTAGGTTAGATAAGAGTTATTAAAAAGTTGGTTAAGCCTTATCAATGTTACATAAAGACACGCTTGTTCAGAGTTATAGTTTCATTGGGAATTCTGTTTTTATATTATTTCCATTATAGTTTTGCATCTTATAGTACACAATTACAATAAGAACTCGAACTGTAAGTTATGAATTGTTAAAAAAAGTTGGTTAAGCTAAATCAATGTACATAATAAATACTCTAACCTACTTATAGTTCCATGAATAATTCGGTTTTTCGATTCATCTATAGCTTTGCATCTTATCCACTAACTATAAGAGCTCAACTAGATTTTGACCCGCGCTTAAAAGCGCAGAAATTTTTTATGATTAAAAATTTATATAATTGGGTTTTGTCATAATTTAAATAATATTTTGATATAAAATCAGTTCACCAAAATTTGTGGTGATGATTGTTTTTCATTAATTTTTAGTTTCAATTTTTATTTTTAGATTTTGGTTTTTGGTTTTTAGTTTTTAAGTTTCTACTTTTCATTTTCAGTTTTTGGTTTGAGTTTTTAATTTTTAAACCAGCTGAGTTAGTTTGAACAACTATTACCAACAAACAAATCTCAAATAATCGAACATCTAATTTAAAACTGAAAAGATGAAAACAAATTTTTTAAAAAAAATTGAAATAGTTTATTTTGTAAATAAACAAAGCAAAAAAATATAATATGTGTTTTCAGCTTTTGGTTTTGGATTTTAGTTTTTAGATTTGGTTTTTGGTTTTGCTTTACATTTTTTAATCAGTAAATTATTTAAGAAAAATAAAACAATAAATTATTTAAAAGTTACCATTGAAATTTATCAAAACAAAGTGATTGTTATTTAAAATAAAAAAAAATATTAACATATTTTAAAGTACATGATTTAAATAAATGAGTAATAATGGATAATTTTGTTTAGTTAAAAATATTAAATACCTTTTGGGTCTGAAAATAATAATTGATTTTTTTTTATCTTTTAAGGTGAAAAGTTTATTGAATGTTTTGGAGTTTTTTCTTAATACTAAGCGCAAAAACCAAACTATATAATTTGTTCAAAAAATAAAAGTAAGCCCAAAACTATATTCCATAAATAACCACTGGTTTAATTTAAGTATAATTAGTAGATTTCCATATTCCATATTTTGATGATATATATTCTTTTAGAACATTCCATATTTGTAGGAGAAAATATGTGTTTTCGGTATACACATAGATACCTGCCATATTTTGAAGGTAGTTTACATTAAGGTCGTCTCTTTACATTAGTTGTGTTGGTTTAATTTAAGTAATACGGTTTAATCAATTATATGACTTATATTATTTGTAACATTCTAGAAAGAGTCCAAATTTAAATGATAACTTGTATCAGTAGATAAAAAGAATGACTCTATTTTAATAGAGTAGATATTTTAAACAGTAAAATAAGAGTTGATATCTAATTGCTCATTACAATTAGTTTGGTAATAAAAACCAACTATTACAGTATTACATTTTTGATTTGCCACCGGTTTCTTCTAACTAAAAAATATATAGACCAAGAGATTAGAATCCTCTTACTCTGATAGGCTTCAGAGTTCAGTGTTTCACAAACATACCAAGACAACAATATCTAAGTCACGACTTGTGAACGGTGATTAAGTTCAAAATTTATGCAAAGTTATATTCATTGTATGTGGATTACAACAACAGGCACTGTAGGAGTCCAAGCCCCCGTCGTCGATTTCAAACAGTAATTTCTCGTTAAAACCAAAGGCTTAACGAACTGACCATGTGGCCCGATTGTTAGACCGGTTAGTGTTAGGTTCGAGTTTGTAAAACGTTTGATAATTTTGTACAAAATGTGAGTGGCGTTTCGAACCAATGTCAAGTTTTTCAGATTTTCAGGTTTTCGGACCCAATCTTTTTATTTATTTTTCTTAAAAAGTCTTGCAATTGATAAATAAAGATAAGAACATACAGCCTGATAAAAACAAAGTTTTAGGCCTAATACAGAGAGAGGATAGTAAAGGATGGGTCAATTTCTTTGTCAAACAACAAATTTAGAGAAAGTCAACGCCTAATCAAAGACTAGAATAGATACAGTCGGTAAAAAAACAGAAGACAGTCATCATACGGATCAAGGGATGGACTGAAACAAGAGATGGAGGAGGACCGATTCAATTGTCTACAGATTTTTCTCAGAGTAGCATCCAATTGGATGAAGATATTGTCTACCTGGAGGAGGACCGATTCAATTGTCTACAGATTTTTCTCAGAGTAGCATCCAATTGGATGAAGATATTGTCTACCGTCAGGGCTGGCTCAACGGCTTTTAGGGACCTTGGGAAAAAAAAATAATACAGCCTGTAAGTAATCTTTTTATAAAAAAATAGTCTAATGTAATTATTTAAACTATTTTATTATTTTGTATGAAAATTTTCAAAATGAATTTAGTTTTAAATTACATATAACTTAATGGGTGAATTTGCTCAATATACCAAAAAAAGAAGTTATTTAGGAATTTGACTTAGTTTAGGGGGAAAAAAGTAATAATGGGAGAGGAGAGAAGGGGGAAATAGGGTATGAAGCTAATTATGAGGTTTTGTGTGTATATGGAGTGCAAATACTCTAACTTAATTTAGTTAATTTATATTTATATCATTTTTCTTTAAAAAATCACACAAATTGTATAAAAAAGGCAAAAAAACAATTGGACCCTTGGGCCCTGGGCGTTCGCATTCCCCGCCTTACTATCTAAGCCGGCCCTGTCCACCCTTTTGAAGAGCTGACGGTGGAGGCCTGCCCAAATCAAGTAAAGTGATGATGGCCATGCCAAGAGGATCTGTCGAGAACGAGGGTTGGTAAGTGATAGCCGGTTCATGAAGTCAAGTGTGGGATTCCAAGTATGTCGTACCATTATCGGGAAAAAACTGGATACACAGCTCCATAACTGAGAAGAAAACGTGCACGAGAAGAATAGATGGTCTCGGGATTCATGAACTTGGCGGCAGAGCAGACAAAGGGGATCAGTTTGGAGTCGATCTTTAGTAGAGCATCGATCTTGGATGAAAAGCCAAGTAAGAAATCTATGACGGGGAATCCCTCCTTTGAACCAAACGGTACTGAACCAGTCAACAAAAGGCACATGAGGTCGAATGCTGTCGTAGACTTGAGATGTAGAGAAGTTATGGAAAGGTGAACCATTGGTCTCCCATTCGTATACATCCTCTGTCTCAGTTAGGTGAATAGTAGCTAAATGGGCTAACATGTTATATGATCTTTCAGGTGGTAACATTCATGTGCCATTGCGGTTAATGTCTGCTAAAGTTGCCTGATTGAGGATGCCAAAGCAATAATCATTGTCGACACCAGGGAAGTGTGTTAGAGCACCAAAAGGTGTCTAGTTGTCATGCCAAAATCTACAGGTTTGTTCATTCTCTGGTTTTAGTTTAATCCACTCATAAACTAGATCTTTAGCTTCCAACACTTCATTGGCGAGTCAAGAGTGTGGACGTCTCTTCCTAATTGTCTAGAAATTTGAGATTGATCCACAACATTTTTTGATCAATAATCATAAAATCACATAACCATACCAGTAGGAAAATTTATTTAATAAATAGTTATATTAAAAATATATTGTATCTATATAATATTATTTAAATTTAATTATTTATCATATAAAATAGGTAAAAGTGATTGTTTGGATTGATTTACCATAGAATGATTGTAAACAAACAACAATGGTTATTTTGATTTCTATATCCAGACCAATTTAATTATAGACATAATGGTTATCCAATTGTCAATTATTCAATATATATTTATTATGATGACAAAAAAATTCTTTTTATTATTTTAATATTTCGTGAAAGATGTAAATAAATAATAATATGTAAATATATATATATATATATATATATCTAAAATATTAATTCCATACGAGAGCTACCTCTTAACCTAGTTGTTATTATTTTATATTTTTTTGGTAAAAACCTAGTTGTTATTATTATTTTCACAAAGAGAATATATTGCAAACTTGGACAGATTACAGAACTGGCGGTTTAGGGGAACTCTGGAGATTAAAAGCCTGTGGGCGACAATAGTGTTCCTGAAGACATTAGCTCAAACAAAAAAAGCCGGATGAAATACTAAATTAACAAAGACTCAATGTTAGATGACTAAGCTTAATAGATGAAACAAAACAATAAACTTAATATTTTAAATGTTAACTTTGTTAATGATAGCGTGAACAGATTGAATATGTCAACTCACTAAAACAAATAAATTAGGCTTAGTTCACCTTTTTTTTTTTGTTCGCCAAGCTTAGTTCAGTTCACAATATATAAACAATGACAAGTTAACAACAATCAATGCTATGAAGAAGTTTATAAAAACTACCAAACCAAATTTTCTTTTTGAAGACTTCCCTTCGGCATGCTCTCCCTCGGAACTCAGTCGAAAATGACAATGGCAAATATATCACCGGATCAGTCAATCTACAGCAAATACCTCAACGAAACGAACAAGAAAGAAAGTAAAATTTCCTTTCTCTTTAGCTGATGTCGTCAATGTAATCTCAAAACACGCAAGTATATTTCCCTTGGTTTTCCTTCTTCTAGGTTAGGTTTGCTTCGATTTTTCTTTTCCTTTTTGTTAAAGGGCTTGGTTCGCTTCTTGCTTCCCTCGTTTTTTTTCAGAACCGAATAAATGATTTTCTCTGTTTTCACCGTTGAAATCCTATTTTCTGGATATTTGTTTTGTTGGGATTCATCAAAATCTTTGCCAGGATTTGGTGATGAAAATCAAACAAGAGAAAGTTTGTGTGTTTGATTCTTGTTTTAAATCAAACTATATTTGTTATTGAGGAACAACCGGTTTTAGGCATGGCCTTATCTATCTCATGCTTTCCGTGTCTTGTTTCATCTAAAGTGGTTTATTTTCATAACAATTCTTCCAAATCAGTAAAATAGATAAGATGTAAATAATATTAATAGAAAAACTTATGAGATATTTTTGAGTGTTTAGTTTCGAGATACCTATGTATCATTTTGGGGGTGATTGGCTAAGATATACCAAGTGATTTTATCTTTGAAATCTATCTACAGCTATGAACGTTGTCAATCATAATTTATCTAGTTTTTGAAGATAAAGTCAAAAATAAATAAAAAATGGTTATAATAATCATGTTTTTACTGCATTATTTTATAAGTGGTAGAAAAAAATATTGCTACAGAAATATATTTTTCATTTTTATTATTTTTCTCATTTAGTTCTTACTATATTCACTGCAAAGAAATAAAATAATTTTACGCATAAAGTTTTACATTAGTCTTTTACAGTTACAACCTAACTAATCACTAATATTTAAAAAATTGGTAGATAACAAATAGATGAGTGTGCTTTAGTTTTAGACCGATGCTCAATCTTTTTGTGGAAAACTGGTTTTATGATATATAAATATATCAACATTTAATTTTCTTTGAAACATCCTTCTTTAAAATAATATGTAGGGGGTGGGGTAGGGTAAGGGGTTAACACAAACCGAATATCCGAGTTTTTAGAGGTATTCGTGATTCACTATGTTTTGTCTACATAATAAATTATTTGATTCGATTCGATTTGTTGGTATCTAATATTCAGTTATCTGAATATTCAAAATAGTTTATATCTAAGTGGATATCCGATTCGATCCGTATAAATCAAATTACATTTGAAAACAATTAAAAAATTCAAAATAATATAAAAGAATAATATGATTAAAAAATAAAAAGTGTTTTACTTTTTCAAACTATAATAACTAAAATAATTAATTTAATAAATAAAAATCTTGTAAAAAATACTTAAAGTCTAATAATTTTGTAATATAATTACTTAAATATATGTATGAATATGCACACAATGGATCAGATCAGGTATCCTTGCTAAAAAAATTAGTATTTGTGATTTTCTCGGTTTCTTGCGAACATTGAATATTAGTATTTGCTATGTTTCATAGAATTATAGATATCAAAAAAAAATCATTCAAACTGAAACGGATAATGAATCGAATCAAATTAGAATACCCAACCCCAAATGAGATGGTGGTTGTGTGATTCTAAATGGAATCTCCTATATACTATTTGAGAAATATTACAACATTTGAACAATCACATGTGTTATCACCATAGTGATTCTTAAAGAGTGTTAGTGGGAGTTAGATTTATAATGATTGTTCGAATCTAAAGTGTCTAGTGTTATGGTTTATATATTTTCATATTCTCACTAAAAACAAGTGTTATTGAGATATAGTCATTTTATAATTATAGACAAGTTCTTTTATTATTTAAAAAGTTTAGATTTTAAGATTCTATAAATCTACTAAAATTAATGTTATTGAAAGTATTCTTAATCATCTAATTCATAGAACAAGATCTTCAGAATAATACATTATATATCTCTTATACTCTTAAATCATTATAATATTTTTTTCTAGATTTTCATAATATACAAATTTCTCTTCAACTTTTTCCAAATTCAACAAATCTTTCAATATTTAAAGCCAATTAACTCTATATAAATCCTACTTCCACTAACACCCCTTTAGATTACTTAGAAAATTAGTTTGGTCTGTCTAAACATTATTATAATTCTCATTAAACTAACCATAAAATTAAGTAATGCAAAAAGAATATTCTTCATTTTTTTCTTAAATAGAAACTACAGAATTACATACTGTGGTCACGATATATATGACAAATGAATAATAGAATTTTGATAATAATTTGTGTATCATCTATCATTCTTGTTTCCTTTATAGTATTAGAATAAATTAAATAATCACGTTACTAATATAATATAAATTCAGATTATTCAGTAGATGTTATATTTTGAAAATTTTAAAGCGATAATAAATTATAAAAACTATTAAAATTCTCATATGAATATAAAATTTTATTTAATGTATATGTTAATATCATTTGAATTTAATTTATAAAATAGAGAAAAATAATTATTTTGATTTATTTATCATAAAAGATTATAAATAAACAATGTTCAAGATACCGATCTTAATCTAGTTATTAACTAACATAAATACATAATTAGCGGACAAAAGTTGACAAAAAAGACAATTAATAAACAAAATTATCCGTCTTCATTATAATAAAACACTCAAACATTGCGGTGACGCACCGTGGGGTTGTTTGAACGTATAGATCGTTTGAGTTTGATTACAGTAGAGAAATGTTTGAAAAGTCAGCTGTCAAAATCAAACAAGACTAATGACTTTTAGGATTTTCTTAAAATCCCATGTTATTGAACTGATGATTTTAAATACCTTTTTAAAATCAAATGTTATTGAATGTGAAGTTTATGTGAAATCATCTAAAATCATTTGTAATCTTCTGTTACCCAATTAATAAGTTATAAAACCTAATCAAATTCAGTGTTATTCAAAGTTGAACGATATTTTAAACGGATTTTAGGATCATTTGTATAACTTTTTAGTTAAAAATTATCTTTATAGAATACCACTTCTATAGGTGTTATTTGCAAAAACCTAATAAGAAATATCTGAGAAACAAACGAGCATAAACATTTTCATTGGCTTTCTGAATGAAAGTATCACTTCAAATTAATGGTCTATTTGATCAGATTTCATTGATTTCTTGAGGTTCCAATGATTAATTGACATGGAGAATACTTGATTGTCCATCAATGAGGGTGTGGGAGGAATCAGAAATTAAAATTACAGTGATTCTAAGATTTATTATCGTCATCCTTATGTCGATGAGATCTACAATGAAGTAAGAGCTGAAAAATCTTAGGTCAATTCTGAGGGATATGATTATCCCATGAATTTTAGTTATCAGAGAAAGAATATCACAATTCAAAATTGTTACGGATATGCTGAAAATCTGGGCATAAATGGATAAAGAGAAGCATAACCATGTCTCATGTGCCTATAAAAACTTAAGAACTAAATTATCGGAGATATTTTTGGAAGTTCTGAGCGTACAAAAACGATGGCTTAATATTGGAGTTACAAAACCAATAAGATTGAAGGCAATTAATTATCTTGTTTATATACATTTTTAGTCCTTAGAAAATTGAGTTAAGACAGATATCAAATCATCTAAAACTCTTACATTTAGAAAAGCATTAGTATTTACGTTTACTTCGGTTGAGTTTCACTAAAATCACCTAAACTTCCTCCAAACCCACCTAAATATAAAACTTCTCAAAGTTTTCTAAAATACTCAGTCCAATAAACCCCCAAGTGAACTCACTAAAACAACCAGTTTTAGGTAGGGCCGTATCTATCTCATGCTTTTCGTGTCTTGTTTCAGCTAACTTAGTTTTTGTTTTCCAGAATCGAAGGGACCACTTGGGTGGATACTTGATGTTGTTGCTTTGAACACTCATCCGCTCCAGGGACAGGCTTGGAGTGCGTTTAGTGAAGTCACAACAGTTAGTGATGCGGTCCCTCAAATGCAAAATTTCCAGCAAATGGTCAGTATATGTTGTTAAGATAGACCGACTTCTAATCTATAAATATTGATGATGAGTGGAATGAATCATCTATCTTATATATTAAGAATGCTCTCTTCTAACTACCCATATGAGAGACTTTGTCTCTAATATACGCCACCCTTTTCAACTCTTTTTAATTTATGGGTATCAATATACTGCAGTCTAGGTTAATGCAATTGCTAATAATATACAGTTTTTGGTCCTTAAGGAATCAAATCTGCACAGCCGGATTGAAGGTGGTTGTGGTTTGCAGATCTTTGTCAAAACTCTCTCAGGGAGAACCTCATTCACACTGGAAGTTGAAAGGTCCGACACCGTTGACAGTGTCAAGGAAAAGATACATGACAAGGTAGGAATTTCTCCAGATCATCTCAGTTTAACATTTTCCGGGGAGCTGCTCATTGCTAGCCGCACCTTGGATTACTACGACATCCATGATAAATCAACTCTGACGTTGATTAGACATGATGCCAAGATCACTGTCAAAATTCAGCAACTGAAAAGGTTCGATTTCGAGTTTGAAATCTCGGACACCGTTGATAGTGTGAAGGCAAAGATACATGCCAAGACAGGCATTCCTCCTCACCAGCAAAAACTATCCTACAAAGATGAACTGCTTACGGGTGGCCGTACCTTGGCTGGTGAAAGCGCCGGCGTCCGCGGGGAACTAACTATGCACGAACATCTTAGACGTGCTGGTGATATGCATATTTCAGTCAAATTTCTGAAACAGAGAACCTTCACCTTCTATAACTCTGACAGCATTGACAATGTCAAGGCAAAGATACAGGACGAGGTAGGAATACCTGTAGACCAGCAAACTCTAATCTTTAAAGAATGTGAATTGCTCGAGGGTGGCCGCACCTTGGATGATTACCAAATCCGGATGGACTCAACCCTGGACCTTAGAGATGGTAGCATGCAGATCTATGTCAAAACACTGACAGGTAAAGTCTTTCCCCTCTCTGTTGAAAGCTCGAAATCCATTTATGATGTCATGGACAAGATACGTGACGTGGAAGGAACTCCTCCATCACAGCAAAGGTTAATCTTTAATGGTCAACAGCTAGAGCATGGCCGCACCTTAGCTTATTACAACGTTCAGAAGGAATCAACTCTGAACATGGTACTTCGGCTCATAGGTGGTGCTCGTGTAACCATCGCTATAGAGCCATTGTTGGGGAGAACCCTGATCCTCAGGATTGAAAACGCTACTAATCCAATTACGGATATTACACTCCCTTCACCGGCTCTCCCTTGTGAAGACCACACTTCGTCTACATGGTTGGAATATTTGTTGTCATTTCTGATCACCATTAAAGGCTATTATGAAAAGTGGGGTTTCCGACTCTCATGGGTTTTTTTCAGTCGGACTCGGAGGTAGCACATTCAGTTTCTGTTTTCTTGTTGTCCTCTCTCAATATAACGAGCCTTTAATGTGTGTGTGTGTGTGATTTTATAATCTTTCACTGTTAAATGGATGACAATAATGTTTGAAAAAAAAATGAATGACAATCATTTGGTTTATTTCTTATCTATATAAGATCGATTAATATGGTTTTTGTTAGAACATGATAACAGTTTACATCCCTCCTTTCACATAAATTACAGATGTTGAACGTAGACCCTTCTCGGTTCCCCATGCATTGATTCTATATCCTCCTTTAGAGGTGGGTGTGGATCGGATATCCAGATTTTTCAAGGTAATTGTGATTTATTTCGAATGTTACGGATATCTAATTTTGGTATTTGTTTTGCTTCGGAAAAATACGGATATCCGGAAAAACGGATATCCGGAAAATAAATAGATATTTGCGGATATTTACAAATATTTACGGATATCTAACCATTTTGATTAAAATTTTCATATAAATTTGCTTTGCAAAAATATTTTTTTGCATGATATATAAAATAAAAATTAAAAGAACTAGTGAATTTACATATTTTTTAATTTTTGAAGTTTAAGTTGCAATTATAACAACACAAAAGTTAAGAACAAAAAATATAATTGTCATAATTTTTTTTTTATGTAATACATTTATATAAGTAATAAAGTGAACATAATTGTTCAAAATCATGTGTTAGAATAAAAATTATATAATTTTATACATTTAAATTTAAATATAATCAATATATACATATATTTATATATTTTCGGATCGGATCGGATATCCACTTCCCAAAATTTTAATATTTGTGATTTGTTTCGATTTTAACGGATATTGATTTTTAGTATTTACTTTGATTTGAAAGTTTACGGATATCTGAAATTTTCGGATCGTATCGAAACGAATAACGAATCGAATCAAATTTAACGGATAAAATGCCCAGCCCTATCCTCCTTAGCTTCTCCCATATTCCTCAACTCTGGTTCAACCTAAATCTCACTATGAATCATATCTTAGCACTGCGGTGTTCTCTGGATTAACCTCAATTTATTTTGAAAGGTTCCCTGGTTATTTTTGAAGAAACAACTCACACCTGACTCATGATATACTCAATAATTATTGGTGGAATGTTCTCTATCAACAAGGCCATGCTCATTTTTGTATCCAACCGCTGCATCCGGATGCAAATATTCATATGTTTGTTTGGACATGGACACTATTGAATCAACATCTAGACATTATATCTGGATGCAAAATATATAATAGAGGTGATTGGTTGGGATTTAACTTAGGACTTGTTTTTGATCAAAATTTAAGATTTTTAGTTTTATTTATTTTTAAAGTATTAATCCTAATCAATCACGATGTAGTTTTATATTTAAACTAAATCATTTCTACATCACATACAATCATATTTTTTTGTTTGTTCATGTTTTACTTTTGTTTTTGTTAAATCAACTGTTAAATTGCTTTAGAAATTATAGTATTTACTTATAGCAAAATAACATACAGCTACAAGAACAAAAATTATAGACTATATTCTACAGCTACATTTCTATATCTACATTTCTAAATAACATTCAAGACCTAAATAACATTCAATGATATTTGAGATGCAAAAAATATAGAGTTTGCAACTCAAAATATCCAAGACCTAAATAACATTCAATAAAATATATAAATTAATTAGATCAGTTAATAGATTTATCATATCTCTATAATATTGTTTGAGAAGTTAGTTTCTTAGGTGTCGCGCTCACGTTAACTCTCACACTAGTTGATTACTATGATACCCCTAATGAATTAAAATTATATTTGAATATTATTATTTGTTTTTTTTTAAATCTTCCAAATAACAATATAAAATAAAAAAGAAATATTTATAAAATTTACAAAACTATTTAAAAACGAAAAAATAAGTATATATATAATATAGTTTCATAAAAATGGAAAGTTTACAAAATAGTAATATTTAACTTAAATATATTTTTAAATAACATGAATTATACTTTTTAAGTGATAAAATATTTATATCTATATCCTCTTAGATGAAAAAACTATTTGTATATAATGTGTTTTCATAAAAAAGTTCATACAAATAATCTTGATATTAGAAAAATAAATATTTTTCTTTAAAAAATAATTTACAAAAAAAAATGTAATTAGTATTATGGAAATATTTTTAGTATATTTATTTGATTATAATATCTTATAATTACAGAAAAAATATAAATTATAGTTTACTTATATAATATAGTTTCTCAAAACAACCACATTTTTACTGCATATTTTAAGAGATGTTAAAAACAAAACTAAAAATAAATTTAATCATAAACATCTTTTGATCAAATAACTAAAATTCTTTAAAAAAATAATAACACTATAATTTAACGAGGTAGATATATTATATTTTAATAGTTAAAATTATATGTTTTCTTAATAACTCTTTTGATGTTTAATTTTCTGTTTTTATGTTTATAGAATTTAATATAACCATAATCAAAATACTTAAGCAAATCAGAATTCCTTATTTTTAAAATTATTTGAAATAAATGTCAGTTTACCATCCAATCAATCTAAGGCATAAATTATTTAGACTTTATAAACTATTTTTATTATTGTAAATATTGATATGTGTTCATAAGCTTCCAAAATTTTATTATTACTTATGTATGTAATTTAGAATCAGACACTTTAGTTTTTTATTTTTTTTCGTTCTAAGCACAAAAAAATATTAAAATACGTAATATTAATAAGATATACTTATATTTCTAAGATAACAACCAACATAAATGTAAATAAAACAATTAATCAAAAATTATAATAAAAAATATTATAGTTGAATTCAGAGAAATAGATCGAATCCAATATATATATATATATATATATATCCAAATGATAAAACTGACTAAATATAATATATATAAAATTATATATAACTAAATGATATAATATTATTAATATAAATTCTACATACAAAATATAAATTAATATAAAATCTAAAGTAAATATCAATCAACTATTATAATATATTTCTTTTATTAATATTAATGTCTGTGCATGAGCACGGGAAAATCACCTATTATTTTATATAATATTCACATTTTTCATTGGAACCAGAAATTCACATTTTCTTCCGAAACCATAAAATATGGTTTCCGCAAAATCGCAAAGTTTTCTCCAAAAACTGCAAAAATCAAATTATCCTGCCGAAAAACGTTAAATCAAATTTGTCTTTTGTTTGTCTCTGTTCTTTTAGTCCATCGGAAAAAAAAATAGCAGTAGTTGTTCTCTTCTTGATGAATATAGTGAGTTACTATAAGTTATTACGCTTATTGATCCGTATGGCGGAGACTAAGAGCATCTCCAACCCCACTCCATAATCTCTATAATATTATTTGAGAAGTCAGTTTCCTATGTGTCGGGTTCATGTTAACTTTCACGATGGTTGATTACATAGATACCCTTAATGAACTAAAAATATTAGGGTGAATTGGCTGAAAATATAAGAAGAAAGTAGTAATTAAGAAAATGCCTAAAATTGTGGGGAAATATTGAAGATGGAGGGAAAAAAATTGGGGGGAAATTGGGTATGAAGTGCAAATATAGTAAATGTTGTAGGTATGGAGTACAAATATTCAAAATATTAAATAAGATTAATATTAATAATGTATTTCCTTTTTTCACAATAAGATTTACTTAATTTTTTAGTTAAGTGTACTTTTTAATACATAAATAAAAAGGAAATATTTATAAAATATAAATATTTATATATAAACGAAATTTAACAATTTTTTTGAAATTTTCCTAAAATTTCATATTTAGTTTTTATTTAAGACATATTAGAGAGGAAACTAAAAATATTTTTACAAAAATAAATATTTTGATCAAATAATTTCAAAATCCTTTTAAATAAAGGATCACTATACACTATTAATAGAATGGAAATATTATATTTTATCATTATTAAAAATTCTTTTTACTATTTAGTTTCTTTTTAATTTTATGTTTTTTTTATGTTTGTGGAACTTAATATATAAATAATCAAAATACTCAAGTAAATCTACGTTCTCATTTTCATAATTGTTTAAAGTACGTTATAGTTTACCTTTTAAGAAATCTAAAACATAAAATAATTTAAAATTTAGAAATATTTAATTATTGTAAATATTAGTATGTGCTCATGAAATTTCAAAAGTTTATCTTTATACTCATACTTATGTATGTAAATTCCTATTGATCGTTACTTTACTTTTTAATATTTCGTAAAAATCAACATATATCCAATACTAAAAATACTTGCACTAAGAAATCAATAAAACTAATTTGATTTGATTTAATTAGAATAAAAAATAATTATACTTTCATTTGAATTAGAAAAATATATATAACTCAATATACTCACAAAACAAGTAACAGAGCGAATCTAACTTATATCCAAAATTAAAGATTTAACTATAATTTTAAAATAATTATTTTTTTTTATTTTTATACATATAGATTACAGGATAACTCAAAAATATCAATATATAAAAATAAATTATTAACCAACTGTTATAATTCAGTTTTTTGTAAAATTTATATATATGAATGAGACTTCAGAATATTATCGTTATATTCATTTATGTAATTTTGAGTCAAAATTTCAGTTTATTTTAATTTCATTATAAGCATAATATATATTAAGTCATACATAATCTTACTAAAATATATTTACATATATAAGACGATAACCAATCTAAATGCAATAATAATCAAAGTTTTAGTATATTTAAAAGAAAATATTATAGTTGAATTCAAAAAAAATAGATGCAATCTAAAATACACAACTGTAACCAAATCGACTATTGACCAAAAAAACAATCAAACCGATTAAATATAACATCTCCCAAATCATATCTCCAATTTAAAATAATATAATATTATTAATATAAGTTATACATATAAATTATAAATTAATTTATAATTAAAAGTAAATATCTATCTAAATTAATAAATTAGAATATATTTACTTGATAAATATTCATACCCGTGCATGAGCACGGAAAAATCAGCTAGTTTTACTGTAAAATGGAGTTGGAAATGGAGTAGTGAACAAACAAAAAAGTCATTACTCCATTTATAGAGTAATCACTTTTTTGTTTGTTCATTACTCCATTTCCCACTCCATTTTGCAGTAAATTATAGAGTGGGGTTGGAGATGCTCTAAATCGTGCCTGGATTATTAATTATGAGAAAATTCGACCCATAATTAGAACTAGAATATGAAAATTATGATCTAATTCAAACTTTTCAGCAACCTATCCTAACATTGATCTCATCTTGAATGCTGTCCACAAGAAAGTGAAATAGATTGTAGAAAGTTGGAAGTACAATGCAACATGTCCTATCAAAGTCGATGTACAAGATACCAAGTAACCCACCTTTGAAAGAATTAATGAATTATTTAGTTTTCTTATGTCTTGGGTGAATGAGAAACAGTTTTGGAACAACCTATCAAGGATCATTTCCGTAGATCTTTGTGGCGTCCTTAATCCACTAATCATGTTCATTTGCAAACCTGAAAAAGTTACACAACCACCAAGCGAACATCATCTCAATCCACTTTGATCAACAGCTGATCGACCATACTGAAACTTGAGTAGTCCATCTGGGTTCAGTATATATGTGAGAGACCTCACAGAGTACATGTCGGTTAACTGTTACTGTGATTTAACTTGTGATAGACTGTGCCAGGTTTAGCATTTCAATTGAGTTTGATTTCACAGTCCAATATAAGAATTTCATCATCAGTCCAGAAGAATCATAGAACCTCGCTATGTCTTGAGGTCACATAGAAAATAATACACAAGTAGTGATAATTAGCATCATCAGTTTTACCCGAAAATTTCAGAATGGAAGGAACAGTTCTATCCCAAACCGCCAACTCTAGGACAGAAAGGAGCTGGTTATACGTTCCACTATACTTTTACTGTATGCAGCTGTTTTACTTTACTGTCTGGTTGTCTACTTTAACCAGCCAGCTCGGCCAGCCGCAAAATATATTACCATATTCAACAACAAACATGATTATCACAAGAACACAGCGAGTAGTATTAAACTAATAATAAATTCCTGTAACAATCAAATTTCTCTTAACAAATCCACAAACCACACTCGTGGAAAGATAATAGTGGTTTGCAAAGTTGCAAACTGTGTATGATTATTCTGAATTGATGTATAAAAACAAATCTTTTATTTCCCACACAAAATTGATTAGGCATATGTCTTCCACATGCAAAAGAATATAAAAATACCATGGTGGTGAACTATGCCGCAGCAGATTGTTTCTCCTCGTAATCATCAAGCCTTAAGGCTTCTAATAGCCTTGGCCAAGACTCAGGGATGCCTCCAGGTAAGTCAAACTCCATAAGCTTCCCTTTGTTACGGTAGTACTCTTCAAGAGGCTGGCTCTGCATTAAAAAAAAACAAATAATACTAATCATCATCACTTGTATCATCATCAAGTGAAAGTTGTCATCTATTAGATAGGTAGATAGAAGGATCTTACGGTTTCATTGTAAATACGAAGCCTAGCTTTGACAACCTCTTCAGTATCATCAGCTCGAGTGATGAGCTTTGACATACACTGAGGTGGAGGGAGAAGTGGGTCCATACTAATTGCAGGCTTCCCATTCTCACCCTTTAAGTTAATGTGAGCGACATTGAAACCTTTGCCGCATTGGTTACAAGTTCTCCTACCAAGGCACTTGTCAACCAACACTTCCTCAGGTAGCTTCAGATTCACTACTAGATCGATGTCAGTCACATCTCCAAGTATTTCCTGAAAAACACAAAGATTAATCATCAAAACTTGCTCAGATATGGGTTAAAGATTTAAATGAGTTTATTACTTACAGCTTGTCTCATTGTTCGAGGAAAGCCGTCGAGAATGAAACCTGATTCACCTTTGGCTTCACCGGCTTCAAGTCTTTTTGATAATAGGTTTACTATGATCTCATCAGATACTAGTTTTCCTTGGTTTACAATCTCAGATAGCTGCATCAAGTAAACAGTGGAGATCAGAATCATTGCAAGAGACTCTACAACTATTAATACATACAAAATAACACATACGAGTCAAACAAAAAACAGAGCCGTTGACTCTAGTTTATCAGATCTGTTGTCGACGATAAGAAATGAAACCAGATTTGCTCTAAAAGAACGTAACTTTCAATCACAGTCGAAAACTGAAAGAGACAGAGAGGGAAAGACAAAAGTGAATGCACCTGTCGGGAGAGAGGACCGGAGGAAGCAAGCTCTTCGCGGACGAGATCTCCTGTGGCGATGTGAGGAACACCAAGAAGGGTCGAAAGTCTACTAGCGTAGGTTCCTTTTCCGACGCCGGGACACCCTAGAAACACCCACTGCACGTTTCTATCCTTGGCGAGAACTCTGCTAGCTCCGCCGCCGTGGAGAAACGGTGAAGAAGCGTGGCTAACTTCGGCCGAGGTGGAGTAGAATCGGCTTCCGAGGCCAAATAGGGAGGAGGATCTCGCCACACGCACTATTCTCGCCATTTTAGAGAGAGAGAGAAATGGAGAGAGAGAGAGAGCGAAGAAGCGGCTTGAGGTTAAAAGCTTTACCCTAGCGAGAACGTGTAAGAAACGAATGTTCCTTCTTAAAAGGATCTTAAGATTCTTTTCCCATTTTGCACTTAACTTAGCTGACGTGGCTTTGATTTTTTCATACTAGATTGTATCGATTCTCCAGCATGAACGATGTCACTATCAAAGCTTGCTTCTCATGTTTTTAGAAGCGTGCTCTGTCGGAAACAGCTTATCTTTCCGACAAGAAGGTATTGATTCTCAAAATTTCCAAAAATATAAAACATGTATTAATAAAAGAGTTCTATTCTTCTTTATCCTCAAAACTTCTAACGAGGGATTGGTTTTAAACAAATTAACAATAAAAAAAAAAAAAAAGGCAACTGAACTTAGAGCTCATCATGAGACTCATCCTCCTCATCGCCCGCTGCTTCTCCACCCGCACCACCTGGTGCACCACCTGACCTCTGATAAACAGCAGTGATGATTGGGTTACACACTGCCTCTACTTCCTTCAACTTCTCGTCGTACTCTTCCTTCTCCGAGTTTTGGTTCTCATCAAGCCACTCCAATGCTTCTTTCATAGCCGCTTCAATCTTCTCCTTCTCGTCTGCTTCCAGTTTGTCTGCGAGCTTGTCCTTGTCGCTTACTTGGTTCTTCATGTTGTACACGTATGTCTCAAGGCTGTTCCTCGCGTCGATTCTCTCCTTCACCTTCTTGTCTTCCTCTGCAAACTCCTCTGCCTCCTTCACCATCCGGTCAATCTCTTCTTGGCTAAGACGTCCCTTCTCGTTTGTGATTGTGATCTTCTCTGATTTACCACTCGCCTTGTCCTCTGCTTTCACGTTTAAGATACCGTTGGCGTCCACTTCAAATGTGACCTCGATTTGAGGTGTTCCTCTTGGAGCCGGTGGGATTCCGGTGAGGTCGAAGTTCCCGAGGAGTCTGCAGTCCTTGGTGAGACTTCGCTCACCTTCAAAGACCTGGATGGAGACGGTGGTCTGTTGGTCTTGGTATGTTGTGAAAACCTGAGACTTCTTGGTTGGAATAACTGTGTTTCTCGGGATCAGTTTTGTCATCACTCCTCCTACTGTCTCAATACCTAAAGTGAGTGGCGCAACGTCGAGAAGAAGGATATCTTTGGTCTCATCACCGCCTTCTCCGCTCAGAATACCTCCCTGGACAGCCGCACCATAAGCAACAGCTTCGTCTGGGTTCACACCTTTGTTTGGCTCTTTCCCCTCGAAGAAGTCCTTCAACAATTGCTGAACCTTAGGGATTCTAGTACTTCCACCAACAAGGACAATCTCATCGATTTGACTCTTCTGTAGACCAGCATCATCCATGGCCTTCTTCACGGGTCCCATGGTCTTCCTGAACAAGTCGTTGTTAAGCTCCTCAAAACGAGCTCTGGTGAGTGGCTCAGAGAAATCAAGACCATCAAAGAGAGACTCAATCTCTACACGGACTTGGTGCTGGCTACTAAGAGCTCTCTTGGCTCTCTCACATTCCCTGCGGAGCTTACCAAGAGCCTTGTTGTCCTTGCTGATGTCCTTTTGATGCTTCTTCTTGATCAACTTGATAAAGTAATCCATGATCCTGTGGTCAAAGTCCTCACCTGCGCACGACAGAAGAGGGTTAGCAACATTATCGTATGAATATTCAAAGTAATAATACAGAACATGCATTTGTTATGTAGGTTACCTCCCAAGTGAGTGTCACCATTTGTGGAGAGAACCTCGAACACTCCGTTATCAATGGTCAAGACACTGACATCAAATGTACCACCACCAAGATCAAAGACAAGGATGTTCTTCTCACCACCCTTCTTGTCAAGACCGTAGGCAATAGCAGCAGCAGTAGGTTCGTTGATGATTCTGGCAACACTGAGACCAGCAATGACACCAGCGTCCTTTGTAGCCTGCCTCTGGGCATCGTTGAAGTAAGCTGCACATAATCAAACACTCAATAAACTGTGTGTGTATATAAACTTATGATGAAGCGGGATTGAGGATAAGCTAACCTGGAACGGTGACAACAGCATCCTTGATTTTCTTTCCAAGGTAAGCTTCAGCAGTCTCCTTCATCTTAGTCAAGATCATGGCACTGACCTCCTCAGGAGAGAAAACCTTGGTCTCACCATCCTTGATCTTGACTTGAATGTATGGTTTGCCATCCTTGTTCACAATCTGGTAAGGCACAAGCTTCCTGTCCTTCTGGACCTCTTTGTCCTCGAATCTGCCACCAAGAAATTAAGCAAAAGTCCATAAGCAACGGCGAAACAAGACAAACAGAAACTTTTAAATGAACTAAAGCAAAGGGAAGGCACTTACTTTCGCCCAATCAATCTCTTGACATCAAAGACAGTCCTCTCAGGATTAACAGCCGCCTGGTTCTTAGCAGCCTCACCAATAAGCCTCTCGTTGTCAGTGAAACCAACCCACGAAGGTGTAATTCTGTTTCCTTGGTCATTGGCAATGATCTCAACATGACCATTCTTGTAAACACCAACACAAGAGTAGGTAGTACCAAGATCTATCCCTATCACTGTTCCCAACTTGGTAGCCTCTTCTTTAGCCGTGGAAAACGCAAATAAACATCCTGAAACACATACGCATATACATTTTCCAACATTTCAATAAACGAAAAACACCATCTAATCAAATTATCCACTAAACAAATCACAATCAAATACTGAGGATCATAAAACTGGAATCCATCCATCATAGTAAACAAAAACACCATCAAATTTCGCAAATAAACATCTGCCTAATGTTCACAGCACATTACAGATCTCATACTGCAATTTATGCATCATTGTGGACGAAAACAGAATCTAATCTACAGGAACAAGGAAACTAAATTCAAATCGAAGAGAACAAAGACACTTAGATCACTAACCGAAGAAAATGATCGCGAGCACAATGGTGCCGTTTGCTCCGAGTGAGCGAGCCATATCTAATGCTTTCTGTGTGTTCAAGCTCTCTTCTCTCTTTAGATCTCTCCTCCTCTCCTTCTTCGCTTTTTCTTATTTAAAGTTAGTTACTTCGTTGGGAGCTTTTTATGGAAGGACCACGAAAAGTAGACTTATGTCATTGAAGATGACGTGGACCAATGATATCGCGACGATCTACGGCTTCACCCAATCAGATCGGGTTATATGTTGGAATAATCCTCGCCGTTGGTTACTTACTACTACATTTCTTTTAAAATCTAGATAATGGGCTTTTCTTTTTTCGTTTAGGCCCATACTGAAGAGATCTTAATAGTAAATGAGCCGGGTTAAACTCTAACCAATATCCGACCCGAAATGTTGGATCCAACACTCCAAATCTCCTCCCTAAACCCTACACACACCACTCTCTTCCTCCGTTCATGTGGGATTGAAAGTTTCAGACTTTCGGAACAGAAACACTCCACAAACGAAACCCATTTCTAATCAACGAGAACCCACCCAACTCCTTGCAATGTCTTTCATCACCAGATCCAAACCCCACCAATGGAATCAAGCTAGGGTTTTCCTCTCTCTCCCCAGATCCTCACACTCACCCTTCCGCTTACTCACCTCAACAATCGAACCCACCGATAACCCATCCGAAACCCAACAAACCCAATCCCCCGATCCAACAAAGTCGAGACCTTCACCGCCGCCGCTCAGGGAGAGGTTCCAACGAGGTAAGAACCGTCAACGCCACGAAAAGCTAGAGGACACGATCTGTCGCATGATGGATAACAGAGAATGGACCACCCGGTTACAAAACTCGATCCGAGACCTCGTGCCCGAGTGGGACCACTCTCTTGTCTACAACGTCTTGCACGGCGCTCGAAAACTCGACCACGCGCTCCAGTTCTTCCGTTGGTCGGAGAGATCAGGCCTCATCCGACACGACAGGGACACGCACATGAAGATGATCGAGATGTTGGGACAGGGACAGAAGCTGAACCACGCGCGTTGCATCCTCTTGGATATGCCTGAAAAGGGTGTGCCTTGGGATGAGGATATGTTTAAGGTTCTTATAGATAGTTACGGTAAGGCGGGGATTGTGCAAGAGAGTGTTAAGATCTTTGGGAAGATGAAGGAGTTGGGTGTTGAGAGGACGGTTAAGTCTTATGATGCTTTGTTTAAGGTGATTCTAAGGCGTGGGAGGTATATGATGGCGAAACGGTATTTTAATAAGATGGTTGGGGAAGGTGTGGAGCCGACTAGGCATACTTATAATCTTATGCTTTGGGGGTTCTTTTTGTGTTTGAGGTTAGAGACCGCTTTGAGGTTTTGGGAGGATATGATTGGGAGAGGGATAAAGCCTGATGTTGTTACGTATAATACTATGATTAATGGGTTTGTTAGGTTTAAGAAGATGGATGAGGCTGAGAAGTTTTTTGTTGAGATGAAAGGGAAGGGGATTGAGGCGAGTGTTGTGAGTTATACGACGATGATTAAAGGGTATGTGTCTGTGGGGAGGGTTGATGATGGGTTGAGGATCTTTGAGGAGATGAGATCTTTTGGTATTGAGGCGAATGCTACGACCTACTCCACGTTGTTGCCTGGTCTTTGTGATGCGGGGAAGATGGTGGAGGCTAGGAATGTGTTGAAGAGTATGATGGCGAAACATATTGCTCCTAATGATAACGAGATTTTTCTTAAGCTTTTGGTGGCGCAGAGCAAAGGTGGAGATATGGCTGCTGCCACTGAGGTGCTTAAAGCTATGGCGACACTGAATGTTCCAGCTGAAGCGGGACATTACGGTGTCTTGATCGAGAATCAATGCAAGGCTAATGCTTACAACCGTGCTATCAAGCTTTTGGATATTTTACTTGAGAAAGAGATTATACTGAGGCATCAGGATACTCTTGAGATGGAGCCAAGCGCTTATAACCCGATCATCGAGTATTTATGCAACAGTGGCCAAACGTCTAAAGCTGAAGTGCTTTTCAGGCAGCTGATGAAGAGAGGTGTTCAAGACCAAGATGCTTTGAACAATCTTATCCGTGGGCATGCCAAGGAAGGAAACCCGGATGCTAGCTACGAGATTCTGAAGATCATGTCCAGGAGAGGTGTCCCTAGAGAAGCAAACGCGTATGAGCTTCTTATCAAGAGCTACATTAGCAAAGGAGAGCCTGGAGATGCGAAAACCGCTTTGGACAGCATGATTGAAGACGGACATGTCCCGGATTCATCTCTCTTCAGGTCAGTGATTGAGAGTTTGTTCGAGGATGGTAGGGTTCAGACAGCAAGTCGTGTGATGATGATCATGATAGATAAAAACGTAGGCGTTGAAGAGAATATGGATTTGGTTGGGAAGATCTTGGAAGCTCTGTTGATGAGAGGGCATGTGGAAGAAGCATTGGGGCGTATTGATCTTCTGAATCAAAATGGACATACAGCTGATGTGGACAGGCTGTTATCTGTCTTGAGTGAGAAAGGGAAGACGATTGCAGCGTTGAAGCTGTTGGATTTTGGGTTGGAGAGGGATCTTAGCTTGGAGTTTTCGAGTTACGACAAGGTTTTGGATGCGCTTTTAGGAGCTGGGAAGACTCTGAATGCTTACTCTGTTCTGTGTAAGATCATGGGGAAAGGAAGTGGGAGTGATTGGAAGAGCTGTGATGATTTGATCAAGAGCTTGAATCAGGAAGGCAACACGAAGCAAGCAGATGTTCTTTCTAGAATGATCAAGAAGGGACAGGGAAGCAAGAAAGACAATGTTTCTCTATAGAAACTGGAAGAAGTGGATTCTCTGTTGGCTTTCAAGAACTTTTTTCACTATTATATCGTTTCAGAAATAAATCCTTTTCTTAGAAACTTTGTTTTGAAGGGACTCGTTTGTATGATTCAGTGCTTTTTGATAGTCTGATTTGTTTTTCTGAATGGTTCAAAGATATTTTGAAGTGGATTTTCAGATTTATTTTTATTTTGTGGAAGATCTATGCTGAACAAGAGTTGCAACTTCCAATGGCTTTTAGTTAAATTATCTTATAGTCACATAGTTTTTTTTGCATTGGCACGAGACGGGCCATCTCCACTGTCCAAACAACACTAACTCAAGTGAGAGGAAATCACAGTTAGCACAAAAGTTATTTGGAAGATCCCTAAATTTTAATTAAAAAGTAGAAAATTCATATTGAAGAAAAAAAAAAGATATGTCTACAAATATATGTGTAAACATCTTATTTTGTTAAAACACTAGATATTAATACAATTTATAATAATATTATTTAAAATGAATTTCATATGTATCGTACATAAGTTAGAAAGTCAAACTTCAGGAATTAAAATTTATACATTTTACTAGTTAGAAAGTCAAACTTCAGGAATTAAAATTTATACATTTTACTATAAATTACATAACTTATAAATATTTATATTTGTAATTATCTAGTTTGAAGTTGAAGGATAACACAATTAATTCCAGGAAAGAAAAGCACAAACATCACTTGGAAAATTGTACGATCTCTTGTTTAAATAAAAAACTAGATTTTAATCTGCGCATTTGTGCGCGGATATATTTTATTTTTATAATTATTTGAATTAAATTTTTATGGAAAATTGATATAAAAAATATATTATTACAATTTGGTGTTTTATATTATGCAATTTAATATATTTTTGATATTATTAATATATAATTATTTATAAAGGTAAATCTTTCAAATACAAATTTTTAAATTTTTATCATAAAAATATACCTCAAAAACTAAAATGACCAAAATAACATTTTTCTTTTAAAATTTTTAAGTTTTTTGTATTTTTTAAAATTGGAAATCCTACCCGCAAAACTCTACTCCTCAACTCTACACAAAAGAATCTAAGATTAATTAATATAAAGAGTATAAATGTATATATTTAATCTTTTTTATATAACATTTAAGTCTATTTTGGTCATTTTTATTTTTAAAATCTATATTTGTGACAACAATTTTTTTAGGTCTATACTAAGGAATTTCTCTATTTTTATTTATAATTGTATTCATATTTTTATTTTAATGAAAAAACATATATTAATATATAATTTAGTTTTTTTTATTTGATTATATATATTAAAATAAATATAGTTATATAAGAAATCAAATAAAATAATTTATCTATTTATCCCGCTTCATTAAATTCTGATCTTTTCTAATAAAATTGCATTAGTTTTTATTTATATTTCTCATTGATAAAAATTTATTCTAATGATTTTGTAATTTAAACAAGCTTAATTATTTAATATAATTTACAAACATAAAACATCAACTGTAAACTAAAAAATCATATAATTAAATAATAGTATAACTGTATACTTTTTATAATTCATTTTTATTAAACTTAAATTTTATTTTGGTAATCTTTATATTTTAACTTTATAAATTAAAATAAATATTAGAAATAGTTATTTATTTAATTTAAAGTTTAAATAATGTTTATTTTTAATATTTTAATAATAATTATGAGTTTAATTAATTTTTTTAAAACTAATAGCTAAACGATTCAATAAGATTTTGTTAAAGAAAAATATGAAATATTAAAAAAAAGTATTATAATTTAATATTCTTATGTGTGATGGTATATTTCATGCAAATGATCTAATATATAAATATTTTTTAATATACTAAAAGTTATTAATGAAAAATTTTAATGTTTTTTTATCGGTAGATAAAAATAGTACTCTGTTTTAATAGATTAGATACAAAAGAATGTTTTTCAGAATAATTAATTTTTAAAGTTTTTAAACACCGATTAAGAAATTACTAACTTTTATTAAATTTATCTCATTTGCATAAAAATGTTAATAACTATAACTGACTAAATCAATAAGAAATTATAATGCAAAATACAAATATCTGTTCTCTTTTATATCACGATTTATGTTTATTATTACTTTATCAACATTTATTTTGGTTTGATTATGGTTATTGGAATTATGGTTATGCAAATGTTAAATATAAAAATTGAATTTGAGAAATTGAGTTAGCTGAGATAAGCTTCAACATGAGGATGGTGTGTCCTCTTTTTTACTTTAACCTTTTCAATTATATATTTTTTTTGTGAGAACCTTTCACAAGAGCTTATCTAGTATGGTGCTCTTGTCTCTTTATCATTCAATCGATGAAATTTGTTTTAATTAAGATTGATTAGATATTACTTCATTTTTAATTTATAGTTAATAGTTAATTATTATTAGTAAATATAATTATTCATTAAAAGTAATAATTAATCGTTAGTCACACTCATTAAAAATGACAAACAAGCAAAACTATTCAAAATTATAGAAAACATAGCAACTAAAACAAATTTATTTTTCAAACAATCATGTACGTACAATTGAACCTGGTTTGGTATTCAGCCGTCAGATAATTGTTTCCATAATGTGGAATAGTAATCTTGTTTAATAAACCGGTTTGGTATTTAGATTACAATCCAGTGATTTTATGTGCATAGTGGAATCTAAATAGTTAATGAGGTGGCTGTAAGCCTGTAAGGTAGTGTTCATAAAACAAATCTATTTAATTAAAACCAACTGAACATTATTTAATATATATAGTTTACCCGTATGAAACTCGTAACCAAAGCAAAACTCGTGAAGGTATTTGTGACAATCCGTCCTGCTCACTTAGGATCCTTGGTTCATAGCGCTGCAGCGCACCGAACCCAACTTTAAATTTTAAATTTAAACCACAAATTGGTTGATTGGAAAATGTCAAACCATCATGTTTGATATCCATCCCACGTAAATATGTACATATTATTTTTATTCAACATAGCAATAGAAAGAGAACATTAAAATAAGTCTAATGTTGACAAAGAAAAAAGATAAGTCTAATGAAAAAGAACAACAACTTTATTTCACTAAATTTGTAAAACTAATTTTCTTTTAATAGTATAGCTTTGTCTGGTTTTGTAAATATTTTATTCTTCTCAAAGGTCAGAGACATAGGAACAAAATATTCTGAAATGATATTTTCTCAACAGTATCTAGTGTATTTACATATTAATCTCTCTACATTTCAATTTGTAGAAATATTTTTAGCTTATTTTCTTCTGATACTCACACCTTTTCACTTTAAGTAATATTTTAGAAAAAAGTTTTGCTTCAATTAAAAGATGTCCTCAAATTTCAATACGAAATTAAATGTTATATGACATAAGTATAAATTAAATTATACGCTATACAAATTACCTACAAAAATAAATATTTTAACATGTTAAAATTACTTTTTGGATAGAAAGATGAATATGTTAAATTATATGTATAATTCTACAAAATAAAACAATTTTTGATAAAGTAGAGGCTAACCATCTATATTATACCACATGAAAATAATCTTTACATATTTATTTCTACTATTATGTTTAATTTTAATGCAATCTATGTAATCGTTAAAAGCTTTGCATAATTTATCACTAGATTTTGCTATTTTTCCTGCTTTTTTTTTGTTGCTAAATATTTTTCTTCATATGATATTATATATTTCTCATAAATTCTATAATATATATATACAAAATGTTACATATAACTTTTTAATATTAAATATTTACTTTATGTATTATATAATTTTTCCTCATCAATATTGTCATATATGCATGCATATATGTATATATTACATAATATATTAAATACATTATTACTATTACATTAGTTATATTTTAAAACTTAATTACAGTTATCCTAAATATGGTATTGGGCCCCTTAAAATGGTACTGTTCACCAAATATGTATGACTCACTGAAGTTTTCTTTGTTGGTATTTGGAAACCAGTAGTCATTCTCTTGTGAAAAAACCATAAACCAAAAGAAAATTAATATATAATTGTCATTATCTAAAACTAATTTCTATTATGTTATAAAGTCTTTATTAATGTTAACGAACAATTATATTTGTTAATATATAATTAACTATAAATTAAAAACAAATTTCAGTGATTTGATAATCATTCTTGCATAAAAATAATTTATGTTGTGTTTGTCAAAAAATAATTCACGTTAGATTTATTAAAAAAGTTAACTTGTAAAAGATAAATCCCTATATATGGGTAAATAATATTAACGCATATCTTAATGTTTTTTTCAAATTTAGTTTAGGCAATAAAAGATAATTTATTATATTGACAAATTTTGTCATATGCAACAAAATTTAATATATAATTTATTACTAAATAATTTAAAATATTAGTGTTTTAATTTATATTATATGATAAAAAGAATATTTATGTTATGATTAAAATATTTTATTCTTCTCAAGGGTCAAAGACAAAGGAACAAAATATTCTGTAATGATATTTCCTCAACAGTATCTTGTGTATTTACAAACCAATTTCTTTACATTTCAATTTGTAGAAATATTTTTAGCTTATTTTTCTTCGGATAATCACACTTTTCACTTTAAGTAATATTTTAGAAAAAAAAATTTCTTCAATTAAAAGATGTTCAGTACGAAATTAAATGTTATGTGACATAAGTAATATATTAAATTTTATGCTATACAAATTAAGTACAAAAATAAATATTTAACATGTTAAAATTACTCTTTTGATAGAAAGATGAATATGTTATATTATATGTACAATATTACAAAATAATCAATTTTCGGTAAATTAGAGGCTAACCATCTATATTATACCACATGACAATAATCTTTAAATATTTATTTCTACTATTATGTTTAATTGTAATGCAATCTATGTAATCTTTAAAAGCTTTCCATACTATATCACTATATTTTGCTATTTTTTTCCTGCTTTTCATTTTTTTGTTGCTAAATATTTTCCATCATATGATATTATATATTTCTCATAAATTCTATAGTATATGTATAAAAATGATACATATAAATTTTTAATATTAAATATTTACTTTATGTATTATATA
Organism: Eruca vesicaria subsp. sativa; assembly: GCA_932364175.1. Classification (NCBI taxonomy): domain Eukaryota; kingdom Viridiplantae; phylum Streptophyta; class Magnoliopsida; order Brassicales; family Brassicaceae; genus Eruca; species Eruca vesicaria. The sequence goes on along the minus strand of CAKOAT010968487.1, from coordinate 56,498 downwards.
ATTTTTCCTCATCAATATTCTCATATATGCATGCATATATGCATATATGTATATATTACATAATATATGAAATACATTCTTACTATTACATTAGTTATATTTTAAAACTTAATTACAATTATCCTAAATATGGTCTTGGGCCCCTTAAAATGGTACTGTTCACCAAATATGTATGACTCGCTGAAGTTTTCTTTGTTGGTATTTGGAAACCAGTAGTCATTCTCTTGTGGAAAAACCATAAACTAAAAGAAAATTAATATATAATTATCATTATCTAAAACTAATTTATATTATGTTATAAACTCTTCATTAATGTTAACGAAAAGTTATATCTGTTATATATAATTAACTATAAATTAAAAGCAAATTTCAGTGATTTGATAATCCTCCTTGTATAAAAATAATTTATGTTGTGTTTGTCAAAAAAAAAGGTTCACATTAGATTTTTTTAAAAAAGTTAACTTGTAAAAGATAAATCCCTATATATGGGTATATAATATTAATGCATATATTAATGTTTTCAAATTTAGTTTAGGCAATAAAAGATAATTTTATTATATTGACAAATTTTGTCATATGCAACAAAATTTAATATTTAATTTATCACTAAATATTTTAAAATATAAGTGTTGTTAATTTATATTATATGATAAAAAGAATATTTATGTTATGGTTAAAAATTATATATATATATACAGAATTCATTGTTTAATTTTTATTAAATGTTTTGAATATATGAATATTATTTTATTTTAATTTTATTTCGATTGATAATATGTTTATTTTTTTTAAATTATGTTCATACGTGCAGACATAACATTTAATATTTTGTTAAACAATTTAGATCTAAGGTTCATTAATAAAACCTGATTTATGTGTTAACAAATTAGAAAATGGATAACTAATCAATAGATATCAACTTTAACGAGCGTTGCAATAACTACTATAAATCTCTCATCTCTCGCTCTCTCTCCTCACTGTTTCTTCACAAACAATCAAAGCTAATCACCGGAAAATAAAAACTCAACCCGATGTCAATGGGGATCATTGTCAAGTCATTCGAGGCTCGATTCTCTGCTGGTTTAACCTCTCTGTTTTTTTAATTTTCCCGCAAAATGTAATGTGCGCAGATCTTGATCGGTCGTTGATTTTTGTTGGATGGTGCAGATGAGAGGTTGAAGCAGTCGAGCAACCTCATTGCAAAATATCCAGATAGAGTTCCGGTTAGTTTGATTTTTTTTTCTAGCCTTGATCATTGTTGGTTTCTGAGTTCACGTGTGATTGTGGATCTCCTAGGGTTCGAATCTAACGCTAGGTTTAGGGATCATCTGATTGGCTAATTCCAGCATTATCATGGATTTTTACTATGGATTCATCATCACAGGTTATCATTGAGAAATATTCAGATGCAGACCTCCCTAACATGGAGAAGAGCAAGTAAGTTTTGTGTCATCACCTAACCAAAAACAAAAAGTGAATATATATATATATATATATCCCTTATATGTTATTTGTGAAGTGATTTTGTCAAATGTCATTTATACAATCAGTTTCACAAAAATGTGACATAGCTATTAAAATTGATGACATGGCTTATGGTAAAATATGACATGGAAAATTACATTTAATATTGATTTATATTTTGGTAAAAATTTTAAGTATGGTAATAATGCATACTTTACATTTAATGTTGATATGCCTTTATGATAAAAAAATTTAAAATATGGTAATAACACATACATCATCTTTAAAATAAATGTCAAATATAACATTACAAAATTTAAAATATTTTCTATTTTATTTTTTATATTATAAAATTTATAGTACTAAAGTTTTGAAAATTGGTACAAATTATTCAAAATATAATTTTCAAAAATTATTATATTTTTTTAAATAAATATAATAATATCTTAAAAATTTTGAAACAAAATTCAAGTATATTTTTGTATAGTTATATAAATTTTATCAATAACTTTTTTGAAAAAATTATGCGTTTTTGTAAAAAGATATATAATTTCTAATCTTAATACAGTTAGTTTTATTTATAACATTTATAAATTTTAGAAATATTAGTTAACCAATTTATATTTTGATAATTATATACCTATCAAAATTTTCTTTTAGTTGTATAGAAACTGATTTAACATATTTTAACCAAAGTAAAAAAGATAAAAATCTTTCTAAAATTTTGATTTTAAATATGCTCATATATATTATTAAATATAATTTAAATAAAAGTTATTTATTTTATCTTAATTGTTATATATTATTAACCTAAAATTAATAATGTAACAAAATAATAAACATAAAAAGTGATTAAATTTTATGTTTAAATATAATTTTATTATTAAAACTTTTATTTCTACACATAATGTAGGGAAACACCTAGTATATTATTTATTTCAGTACACTAATTGATTGAATCACTTTTTGATCTGTTTAGGTTGTTGGTCCCACGAGACATGACTGTTGGACACTTCATTCACATGCTTAGCAGTAGGCTAAAGTTAGACTCATCTAAAGCTATGCTTGTTTTTGTACAGAACATACTTCCTCAAACAGGTACTTAAATTAAGCAGCATCAATGTTTAAACAATCCGTAAATAGTGCATGGACTCTTACCTTGATTCTCTGCAGCTGCTCGCATGGACTCTTTGTACAATACTTTCAAGGAAGAAGATGGTTTCCTCTACATTACTTACAGCACCGAGAAAACATTCGGCTAACCCAACAAAAGAAAGATTCGTTGCTTTAATATATAATTAACCTTAATTAAAAATAAATTTTATTGATTATGTGACTATCATTATTTAATAATAGTTTATATTAATTAACCATAAAAAAGAAAACTAATATATAATTGTCGATTAATTATAAACAAATTTTAATGAATTAATAATTATCATTGTCTAAAAATAATTTATATTATTGTTATAAATTAATTATTAAGGTTAATAAATAATAATTTTGTTAATATATTATTAACAAAATTATGCTGTGTTAATCAACAAAAATATTTTACCTTTGATTTTTTTTCTTAAAAAATTAAATTATAAAAGATAAATTTGTAATATATTTTTAGATAATATTAATGCATATACGTGATAAAATGTATAAAACTTTGTATACATAGAGAGTTTATTGTTTAGTTTTTAGTAAATATTTTGAGCGTTTAAACATTAATTTATTTTAATTTTATTATGATAATATTGTATTACTTTCAAATAATTGTAAATTTTTTATTCGCACAGGCGAGAAAAAACCTAATATATATATATATATACTAATATATATATATATATAATATATATAATGTAACTTTCACATAGTTAAGTATATTCTCTAAATAATTACATATTAGATAATCTCCCCTATATATATATAAAAGGAGAAGCATTTTTAATACTTACCTCAAAAGCCATAGGACAGTTACGTGACATGGGTTCACGGGAGACTTCTATTTTGATATTTGCTTACATGTCAAATGGAGAACGATTCTCACAGAAATTAAGTCTTTTAATGCAAACAACTACTTTCCTTAAACATATATTTCTTTTTATAGAGTGTGAACGCAACCGATAATCGAATGGAAAATATATGGTAGAAGAACATGTTAAATGAGTGGTTATTTTGTATGTTTTGGATCATATCACACATGATTCTGAACATTTATTCATATTTAAACTTTTCAGCAAAGCTTTACGACCTTTTAAACCAAATGTGTTTTTATTCTCTAGGTCATGCAATTGTGTAGGATCCGTCTGAGCTAAAAGAACAATGATACGTACTCTCATGTTTGAGTCAAGAGGAGCAATGGTAGGACAAGAACACACGCCGAAGATAAAATACATGAAACTAAACGAGCAAGGATAAAATACATACATTGCAAACACGTTAGTATCTTCTGAAGACAATGATCAAAGAAAAATCTAACAAACACGTTAGTAGCTTTTGAAGATTAAAACCATTCTCATTGACAGTTGAAGAATTTTAACTGTGTAGAAACATAGTTATCATTTTCTATGTATTCTTCCATGCATTTAGTTTGTTTAGTTCAAGGAGTATGTAAAGAGTATATTTTATGTTTTTGATTAAAGTATCAAAGAAAAAATACATACATCTCAAACACGTTAGTAGCTTCTGAAGACAATGACCAAAAAAAAATCTAACAAATACGTTAGCAGCTTTTGAAGATTAAAGTCATTCTCACTGACAGTTGAAGAATTTTAACTGTGTAGAAACATAGTTATCTTTTGCTCTCTTTTCTTCCATGCATTTGGTAATTTTTATATTTTAACTTTATAAATTAAAATAATTATTATAAAAATAGTTATTTTTTAATTTAAACTGTAAATAATTTTTATTTATAATATTTTAATAATTTTTTAAAATTAATAGCTAAACGTTTTTATAAGATTTTGTTAAAGGAAAATATGAAATTTAAAAAAAAAACTATTATAATTTAATATTCTTATGTGTGATGGTATATTTCATGCAAATGATCAAATATAGAATTATTTTTTAATATAATAAAAATTATTAATGAAAAAGTCTAATGTTTTTTATCAGTAGATAAAAATACTACTTTCTTTTAATAGATTAGATACAAAATCATATTTTTCTGTTTCAGAATAATTGATTTTTAAAGTTTTTAAACACCTATTAAGAAATTACTAACTATTATTCAATTTATCTCATTTGCATAAAAATATTAATAATTATAACTGACTAAATCAATAAGAAATTATAATGCAAAATACAAATATCTGTTCTCTTTTATATCAGGATTTATGTTTATTATTACTTTATAAACATTTATTTTGGTTTGATTATTGTTATTGAAATTTTGGTTATGAAAATGTTAAATAAGAAAATAAGAATTTGAGGAATTGAGTTAGCTGAGATAAGCTTCAGTATGAGGGTGGTGTGTTGTATTTTATTTGAAACTAGCTGATTTTCCCGTGCTTATATACGGACATAAATATTTATAAAATAAATATATTATAATAATTGATTGATATTTACTTTAAATTTTAAATTAATTTATAATTTGTAAGTATAATTTATATTTATATTATATAATTTAATTATATATATAATTTTAGATATATTATATTTCGTCAGTTTTATTGTTTTTACGGTTGATTTAGTTATCATATGGATATATGAGCTTCTATCTATTTCTCTGAATTCAACTATAATCTTTTTATTCTAAATATATTGATTTTTTGATTAATTGTCTTATTTACATTTATGTCGGTTGTTATTTTAGAAATATAAGTATATCTAGTAAAATTATGTATAACTTAAGATTTTTTGTGCTTAGAAAGAAAAAAAATTAAAAACTAAGCTGTGTGATTCTAAATTACATATATAAGTAACTTAATAATCTTAAAATCTAACAATTCATTAAGGGTATAAATAATATTATAGAGATGTCTTGATATGAATCAATAAAGTGTTTTTAGCCGGAAAAAAAATAATAATTAGGCCTTCAGGCCCAATATGTTAACTTTCCAAAATTCTCTTTTTCTGTTTCTTTTGAAGTTTTTATAAACTAAACGATCTTTAACTGGGCAATGCCTGCTAAGCACCACCACCACTTAACCGCTAATCTCCTCTCAACAAAGCTTAGTTAGATATGGTTTTGATAGGACAATTTTGCATAAAGAAACCATCGTATATATTACTTGTCATAAACAACAACTATATAATTTTCAAAGTTCTCTAAGAAAATATTGAATTTATCTTCCCCGCTGCAGCACAATACACTAGTGAACGTGCTAGTTTCAGAGAGAATCAATACATAAACATTTGTACCCTTTTAACACTATACTCTGCCCTTTTTATCTTTAACCTTAGTGTTAAAAAGTACAGGTGACAAGAGGTCATTACCTCAACTCAGGTCCTCAGTTCGAGAGGTTTTGGACCCTGGGGTGTTCATAGCTTTCTAGAGATGATGTCATGAACTAAGAATTCGTATGTCTCCTTCCTCCTTCCTCATTCCTGAATCCTGATACAAATTCTTTAGTTTCATCCCATCATCTCTAGGAAGCACATATACAAAAGTTCCCTCTGTTCTACAGATATCTTTGTTACATGACAGTGAGCTTAGTTTATGGTCTCACAAACAAACAGACTGTTGGCAAGAAAAGATAAATCTTTGATTAGGCTTGTCTTGTCTTATATTATGTAAGTCAATGATGAAACAAACAAACAAACAAAAACAACACTGTAAAATCTTTAACATACATCCAATATAAAACCAACAATGAAACTGTCTTCTTAATCAACTAAACACACACAAAAAGCTTGGTAGAAAAGGAATGATTAAACTCTCATGTATCCATCAAGGACATGAGAGTTTCACTGTGATCCATCAACATCACTTCAACGGTTGATTTGTCCTTACTAAACCAGTAGTCCGGTACACCTTTGATATCCATCTTTATCATATGGTTGCTTTGCAGATCATAACAGAGAATTTGAAAGTGAGGGACCAAATCCGTTGGCATCAAGAAATATAGATCTCATGCGTATACTCTACCAGTAGTCCAGTAGTCCAAACCAGTAGTCCAGTAGTGCGGCTTATTCCATAGGTCGTAGCACATGAAGCCGCCTAGATTTTGGCAGATGTAGCCACCTCTCATCCGTGGGATGGTGAGGTCAACAACAAAGGAAGAAGAAGAAGACGGAGTATCATGACTGTTAGCGTCTGGAACCAGTGATAGCGTGACAGAGCTACTGTGGTCATTGACATCCTGCAAACACATGAAAAGATGTGGGCGTTGTCGGGTTGGGACCGTGAGGAAACGGTCTCTGAAGTATGGTGAGCTGATGAAGGATGACCAAAGCTTTGAGACGCATTTCAACCTCATCAATGATTTAGCAGGCAGTCTAGTAAGGATCTCATCTGTCACCAGATGCATAGGAATAGGCATCTTTGACCAAATAACTTGAATAGGCATCTTAGGATGGTAAAAAAACAAAAAACTTGAAATTTTCCTATCAAGTGAAAGCAAAATTAGTTAATAAAGGATTTTATAAAACTCAGAGTAAGTAATAATTATCTGTAAAATTTACCTTCACATGACTTTTCATCTTTTAACTATGCATCTGCAAATAATAATGATATGATTAATGAAGTAAAGAAGCTATGTAATAATATACACATGAATATTTTACGGTAGATTTCATATATAGTGCCAACATAATTATCTGATTTTCTGGAATATTCTTTGAAAACAACATTGGTTGTTTTGGTATCCCTTTTCCCCTCTCCATTAACATTAAGATCTTTAGACCTTTTCTACTTTAAACTCTTGATACATCAACTTAAAGTTGACAATGAGATAATGTTTTTGCTTACAAAATAAATCAATTTCAGTTATCTATAACTAAAACTGTCATGTATATATATGGGGTTTTTGCCAAAACTAACCCACAACTTGGTTTTAACCCCAATACTATACCCCAACTTGAATCAAATGCAAATCTAACCTAAAAGGGCTATGAAATTACAATATAGTCCTCTGTGACCAAACAAAAAAACAGAATACATTTTTACGAATATAACCCTAGTAAGTTGTCTGAGTTGGGCTGAGTTACTTTTCAGTCGTCTGGACGACTGAAATGTTAGTTGTCTGGACGACTGAAATGTTAGTTGTCTGGAAGATTGAATCTTAAAAATAATTTATAAATTCTGTAAAAAATATTTTCATGAGTGAAAAATTAAAAACATGTAATTATAAACATTTATAAGTGATATAAATTAAGAAATGATAAAATTGATTTGTTTTGAGCATAGATGAGTGGAAGTAGTGAATCATGATATTCTTTG
>CAKOAT010968487.1:0-40789 GCA_932364175.1 Eruca vesicaria subsp. sativa | reverse complement strand
TCTTGTAATTACTTGAAGATGATGAGGGTGAGAGAGTAAATGTGTCATTTTCGAAAAAAAAAAATCAAAAAAATTTGATGGCATTTTCGTGAATTATATGAACTTGTGGGGTGAATAGGGCAAAATTAAGTTCCAAAAAAAAGGGAGGTTAGTTTTGTGGTTGACTTCAAGTTTCAGGTCAAATCTGCAAAAACCCCTATATATATTTAGAGAATAAATATTTCAATAAAATCATTGACGATGAAATTTGTCTCACTGATGCAATAGAGTTATATAAATAATTCCTTTATCACTGCATGTGCAATATATATATATCAAACATCTAAAAACAAATTGTGTGTGTCAAAGACTGCAACAATGCAAAAACGTATAAAAAACTATTTCCTTTATCACTGCATGTGCATAGATATATCAAACATCTAAAAACAAATAGTGTATGGTAAAGACTGCGACAATACAAAAATAAAGTTGCTGATATATACCTTTGTTAATTTTGTCTTAGAATTTAATTAACATTACTGTTTTGCCATCTCCAAGACTTCACTCTCCTCTGGCCTCTAGTATCATACATAATCCAATTTATTGAATATCTGAAACATTAAAAGTATATAACTATATTGAAAAAATATTAGTCAAAGTACTCACCATAATATGTGAACGATGTTTTCTATAGACATTTTGGTGTCAAACCCATCATACAGAAAAAACAATTTATCAAACTAATACTTTTTGATAATTTACTGGAAGTGCATTTACCATTATGCGAAAGCCCTTTTTCCGTCTGCCATGTTTGCATCTGCGTTTAGTCTGCTTTCCATCTTCTTCAACTTTCTTGCTTTTTTTGTCCTATTGCTGCTTTGCTCCGGTTACATTTCGAGAAATTCAGGTCACTCCATTATGAACTGGTTCTGATGAGGCAATGTAGTTCTCTGTCGAAACCAACAAACTTGTTAAAAAAAAGGAGATAGTGTCACTGGAAAAATATTGGTTGCTGAGATCCGGTTACATTGAAATTGAACTATGCACTGGGTCGGGACAATCCATACGGTCCAGATAATGAATTAGAGTTTTGAAATAAAAGAAGGATCATAAGCATTTTGTATTCTCTATTTTGAGCAATTGAAGATTTCACTGCTATTTGTTTATTGAGTGAAGGTTTAAATTATGAAAAAGAAAAAGATCGACAAAGAAGGATCATGGGTCGTGTGGGAAACTGTCTAATTACGGTTCTTTTTTTTTTCTTTTCTTTTAAGCATTATACTTTTAATTGATTTTTCTTAAATATTTTTAAACATTTCATGTGTTAAAATGTAATTGGTTAGCTGACTTGTGCTTTAGTATATAAGAGATATGGCAAGAAAACAAGGTCACTTTAACTCTACTAAATCCTAATTGAAAAAGCTCAAACAAGAATCAGAAGCAAATATTGTACAAGTTGACAAATCTTTTAACCATTATCGGTGAGGTTCTTTATTCAGTATCTATATGGAAAGTTATTTATGTAATGATTTATTTATTTATTTATAGAAGATGTGTTTACACATGGTTTTATGGGGTTTTAAATTTGGACAAAAATGTCTAGTAGACGCTACGATTTTGACTTTTTTTGTTTCTTCTTTTTTACTTTAACCTTCTCAATTATTTTTTTTTTGTCAGAGCCTCTCACAAGAGCTTATCTATAATGGTGCTCTTATCTCTTTATCATTCGATCAATGAAATTTGTTTTAATTAAGATTGATTAGATATTACTTCCTTTTTAATTTATAGTTAATAGTTAATTATTATTAATAAATCTAATTATTCATTAAAAGTAATAATTAATCGTTAGTCACACTCATTAAAAACGACAAATAAGCAAAACTATTTAAAATTATAGAAAACATAACAAGTAAACAAATTTATTTTTCAAACAAGCATGTACGTACAATTGAACCTGGTTTGGTATTTAGCCGTTAGATAATTGTTTCTATAATGTGGAATAGTAATCTTGTTTAATAAACCGGTTTGGTATTTAGATTATAATCTAGTGATATTATGTGCATAGTGCAATCTAGATAGTTTATGACGTGGCTGTAAGGTAGTGTTCATAAAACAAATCTATCTAATTAAAACCAACTGAACATTATTTAATATATATAATTTACCCGTATGAAACTCGTAACCAAAGAAAAACTCGTGAAGGTATTGTTCTAATTTTAAATTTGAACCACAAATTGATTGATTTTTTTTTTGACATCAAAAGGTTGATCTATTACTCAACCTTGAGGTGGTCTGGGAATCTATTGGAAACAGAGTATCAGAGGAACAAGATAAAAACTGAAACTGCAACTTCTTGATTAAACGTAAAAGACAATAGACCATTATAAGGGCCTTACAACGTGAAAGCTTGAAAACAAGAAACAAGTTTAGTGACTCCTATAAAGTAGGAAGACTAATTCAAACTAAAATAAAAACTAGAAGCAAATAGATTACGACAACGTTTTACTCATCAATTCCTCTCCTAAACTGGAAGTCCTCCTTCCAAGTTTACTCCTTGTTCTTCACGCCCATTCTTTCTCTGAGTTTTTCAAACACTTCAAGTTTGACAGCTTTAGTCATGATATCCGCCAACTGATCCTTTGTTGAGCAGTACTCCAAAGTTATAGCTCCATCATTTACTAGCTCACGCAAGAAGTGAAACCTCACATGTATATGCTTGCTCCTCCCATGTAGCACTGGATTCTTTGACAACTTAATTGTAGAGCTATTGTCACAGAATATGGTCATACCTTTCCTTTGCTTTGAACCAATTTCTTCAAGTATGTTCATCAACCATACTGCTTGACACGCTCCGTATGCTGCTGCAACAAATTCAGCTTCTGTTGTGGATAGAGTTACTATAGGCTGTTTCTTTGATGCCCACGCTACTGCACCTCCTCCAAACAGAAAAACATAGCCTGATGTGCTTCTTCTGTCATCACTGTCCCCTGCATAATCGCTATCGACGAACCCAGCAAGCTTCTCTTCTCCTCCTTTCTTGTACTGTATACCGAAACTAGTAGTCCCTTGCACATACCTCAAGATCCTTTTGGCAGCTAACAGATGCTGTTCTGTTGGTTTCTCCATGTACCTACTGATCAAGTTTACTGAATAAATCAGATCAGGTCGTGTAGCAGTAAGATACCTCAAGCTTCCAACCAATTGTTTGAAAGTGGTTGAATCGACTAGCTCTCCTCCTCCAGCTCTTGTTAACTTATGACCAGGGATTATCGGATTCTTCACTGCATTGCAGTCCTCCATCCCGTATCTCCTCAAGATCTCCTCTGCATATTTCTGTTGAGTTATGAAGATTCCTCCCTCTCCTTGAACGACTTCAACACCCAAGAAATATTTCATTGCTCCAAGATCAGTCATGGAGAACTCCTTCATCATCAGATTTTTAAACTTCTCCATCATTGCAGACGAGTTTCCCGTGTAGATTAAGTCATCAACGTATAGGCTGACTATCAAGATTTTATCTCCTTCCTTCTTAACAAATAGAGTGTGCTCGCAGTAGCATCTCTCAAAACCTTCTCTTTCAAAATAGCCTTCAATGCGTGAGTACCAAGCTCTTGGAGCTTGCTTCAATCCATACAAAGCTTTCTTTAACTTATACACCTTGTGCTCCTCATCTTTCTTCTCAAAACCTTTAGGCTGCTCAACATACACATTCTCATTTAATTCTCCATGGAGAAAGGCACTCTTTACATCTAGTTGAAGCACTTTCCATTCTTTCTCTGCAGCCAATGCCAAGATCATTCGGATTGTATCCCATCTAGCAACTGGTGCAAACACTTCATGGAAGTCCACACCGTATTTCTGATGGTAACCTTTTGCCACCAGCCTTGCCTTGAATTTGTCTATCTCTCCTTTCTCGTTAAACTTCGTTTTGAACACCCATTTCACTCCAATTACTTTGGCTCCGGCTGGTAAGTCCATTAGCTCCCAAGTCTTGTTCTCTTCTATTGATGTTATTTCTGCTTCCATTGCCTCTCTCCACACTTCTTCCTGTGCTGCTTCCTCAAAACAATTTGGATCTTCTCCCGCAATGAACATGGCAACCATGTCTTCTTCATCTTCTGCAATAATAAAGCTTGCACTGCCTGCTACATAATCACGCATCCATACTGGTGCATGTCTGGTCCTTCCGGTTTTCTCTCTTGTTGGGACTTGATTTTCATCAACCTCTTCCTCTGCAGTTTCTCCCTCTACAATAACTCCGTCTGTATTCTGTTCTTCCTCCATGTCACCATCTTCTGGTTCTTCAGGTAACACTTCTGAGACTTTTCCACTGGTTTCTGTAATGATTTCATTCCAAGACAACTCTTCAGTGTGTGTTTCTTTCTCCCATTCCCATCCTTTGCTCTCATCGAATTGGACATCTCTACTCACTATGATCTTCTTTGTCTCTGGATTGTAGAGGCGGTAAGCCTTTGACTCCTTACTCAGACCCATCATTACACATCGTACACTCTTTTCATCAAGCTTAATCCTTCTTTCATATGGAACCAAAGCAAACGCAACACAACCAAATATCTTCAGGTGTTCTACCGATGGTTTGTTCTCACTCCACTTCTCCTCTGGTGTGATCGCTTCTAAGGCTGCTGCTGGACTCCTGTTTAATATATGAACTGCGTACATCACAGCTTCCGGCCAGAACTTTCTCGGTACAGACATCTCAAGGAGCATGCATCTTGTCATGTTCATGATACTCCTGTTCTTCCTCTCAGCAGTACCATTCTGTTGCGGTGTGTATGCTGCTGTAAGTTGCCTTTTAATTCCACTCTCCTTGCAGTAATCCTCAAATGCTTTGGAGTTGAATTCTCCTCCTCTATCTGTTCTTAAGCAAACCAGTGCATGTCCTGTCTCTCTCTCTGCAGCTGCTTTAAACTCTTTAAAGACCTTAAGAGCTTCAGACTTCTCAGCCATGACATATGTCCAACATTTGCGAGTGAAGTCGTCAATGAAGTTGATGATGTACCTTTTCCCACTCTCAGATGTTGGAGAAATAGGTCTGCATATGTCACTGTGAACCAATTGAAGCCTTTGAGAGGATTTCCACTCGCTTCTCTTTGGTATGTTAAGGCGGTTTTGCTTCCCTTTCATGCATACTTCACATAGAACTTCAGCTTCTTCTAAGCTAAGAGTTGGAAGTCCTCGTACCATACTTTTCTCAGCTAGTGACCTCAAACCTTTGTGATTGAGATGGCCAAATCTCTTGTGCCATAAACTTTCCTTTTTCTCTGTCACTTGCAGACACACGTTCTCCACTTCTCTGGCTTTTCTGATCTTGGCATGAATGATAAACATCCTGTTCCTTGACATTGTTGAGTGCATTAGCATTCTCTTCTGCTTCTTGTGCCATATCTCACAGACATCATCTTCAATGAGTACACGTAGGCCCTTCTGTTGTAGTTGTCCAACACTGAACAAGTTGTTTTTCAATCCAGGAACAAAGTAGACCGAGGTGATTTCTTGTGTAATTCCGTTTATCTCTAGTCTCAGGCTTCCTTTTCCTTCCACCATCATTCTTCGATCATCTCCAAGCTTCACACTCTGTATGAATGTGTGATCAAAATTGGTGAACCATTCTCTTTCACCACACATGTGATTGCTACACCCAGAATCAAGGAACCAGTTGTGCTCCTTATCGATTTCAATCCCATCAGTGTGTGCCATCAGAAGCACATCTTCCTCCATTTCAGCATAGTTCGCTTCCTTCTCCCACTCTGGACATTCAGACTTGTAGTGTCCTCGTTTGTGGCATTTGTAACACTCAACCATCTCCTTGTTGAAGTTTCCTCTGCCTCTTCCTGTGTATCCTCCTCGTCCTCTCCCTCGAGTTGGATAGTTTCCTCTACCTCTTCCACCATTCGATCTCCATTGCCCTTCTACTTTCAACGCGTGTTCTTCACCCGTGTGTCTCTTCATGTTCTGTTCATGCACCATCAAGGAGCTTTGAAGCCCGTCCACAGTGAGATCCTTGATATCATTAGACTCCTCAATGGCACATACAACATAAGTGAACCTCTCTTCCAGTGTTCTCAGAATTTTCTCCACAACTTTGGGATCTGGCATGTCTTCTCCCAGATTTCGCATGTTATTTGTGACCTCCATTACTCTTGAGAAGTAATCTGTTATCGTCTCATCGTTCTTCATCTCCAGAATTTCAAAGTCTCTCCTCAATCTCTGCAGTTGTGCACTCTTAACCCTATCGTTTCCTTGATACTTCCTCTTCATCGATTCCCACAGATCCTTTGATGTCTCCTTCTTCAGAATCGTCTTCAAGATTGTCTTATCGATGGATGCAAACAAATTATTCTTCACCTTGTGGTCTGTAACCGTTTTCTCCGCCAACTCTGTTCTCTGCGGTCCGGTTAAGATCACGTTCCTCTCAGCCCGTGGAATCCCTATCTCGATAAGATCCCACCATTCCTTTGATCTGAGCAAGTTCTCCATTAACATTGCCCAGTGTTCATAGTCACCATCGAACTTTGGTATGATCAGCGTATTCTTCTCACTCATCTTCTTCCCTCTTTATAGCAGTTTGTAGCAGTGGCTCTGATACCACTTATTGGAAACAGAGTATCAGAGGAACAAGATAAAAACTGAAACTGCAACTTCTTGATTAAACGTAAAAGACAATAGACCATTATAAGGGCCTTACAACGTGAAAGCTTGAAAACAGGAAACAAGTTTAGTGACTCCTATAAAGTAGGAAGACTAATTCAAACTAAAATAAAAACTAGAAGCAAATAGATTACGACAACGTTTTACTCATCAGAATCCAGACCGGAATAGAACAACCAACAAACACAAGTTCTCGATAGAAAGATCGAGCAGTTTTAGCTAAAGAATCATAAACAACATTATGTGCCCTAGGAACATAGACAATCTTGAAATCTGGAAAACAAATCTGTAGCGTCAGAAGCTTTTCCAACTCCGTCGAGAAACTTGGCCATTCATCGGGATTCATGAGCATCGCTATCATCTCCTTGCAGTCTGTTCCAAAGCTCTGACATGGCGAATGTTGAAGCATATTCTCCATTGCCCACCGCAGTGCTTCCAGCTCAGAGTGCAAAGCCGACTCCACCCTACTATAATTGCGCATACCCATTAGCTGACTATTTCCCGAAATATCATTCCAAACCCATCCACTTCCACTGAATTGAGCTGTAGAGGTCCAAGAACCATCTACCATACAGATGTTTCCCAAGCTTATTGCCTGGCGGTCAACCTCTATGGTTTCTTGGGGTGACGATATAATCTGCTCATTAGCTTGGAACCAGGCTTGGCACTCTTTCTCTGCATGGCAAGCTAACTCCAAAGGATCTCTATCTATTCCTCTGAATAATTTATCGTTCCGGGATTCCAGATACACCAGATTAGCCAGGGATAAGGATATCTGTCCAATTCCGGTCCCATTATGACTTTCTTCCTCCAGAAGAGATAATCCATGTTGGCATACGTGCTCTGTAGTGGAAAAAATGAAGGATTGGTAGGTGTAGAAGATAAAGCCTAGACTTGCATTGCTGGTGGACACTGAAAGATAGCGTGAGTTACTGACTCTTCTGGCTCTCCACATCTTAGACAATGATTATCACATCTCATATGTCTATAGTTCAAAGTACTAGTAACAGCCATATGACCTGTTATTATTTGCCACATAAGGTGACACATCTTTTGGGGTGTCTTGACCTTCCAAACATGTGCTTGGAGTTTTGTGATACTAGGTTCACAAACTACAGGTTCTTCCTCCTTCATCAGTATATTCCGTACAACCCAATAACCAGATTCACTGTATACTGTCCATTTCTCGTATAGCTCCAGCAATACGTATCCCTTCGATGTGTTGAGCTGATGGCCATACTCCTTATGAGAGGTATGTCGTAGCAGCTACATAATTCTCCAGTCGACTCACATCCCAAGACCTAGTTTCTTGATTAATAAAGTCACTCACTCTCATGTTCGGATGCAAAACTGGTGCATATGAGGACGCTGGTCGGCGCAGGGATCGTAGGAATCCATGGGTCCTCCCAGACTTTCACCTCATAGCCCAAATGAATTTTTTGTCTAACTCCCAGAAAAAGTAACTCTCGTGCCGCAGATATACTCGTCCACACATAAGATGGGCTGCTGACAGAAAGCTGACGCAAAGGCGAGCTCAAACGATAATATCGGCCTCTCAAACCCGAGCTACCGGAGAATCCGGATTCTGTACCAGCCTCCATAATTGTTTTGCTAACAAAGCCAGGTTAAACTCGTGAATCATTCTAAATCCGATACCTCTTTCTTCCTTAGGTAAGTATAATTTGTCCCAAGTTGACCAGTGTATGCCCCTTTTTGGAGGGTTCGAACTCCACCAGAACTGTGCAAGGGCACTAGCTAAGGCATCACATATCTCCAATGGGAGTAGAAAGCAGGAAATAACTTAAGTTGGAAGTGCTAGAAGAATCGACTTAATCATCACCTCCTTACCCCTTTTGACAACCACCTACCCGTTCAACCATTCACCCGATTCCCTAACTTATCCTTTAAGAAGGTTAAAAGCTTACATTTAGATCCTCTAATGTCCTCGGAGATTCCTAAATATGTTCCCATCCCTCATTCGTTCTGTATCTCAAGTGTATCTTTGATCTCTTGTCTATCATCCTCTCTAATTCTCTTACCAAAGAGTAGAGATAACTTATCGAAATTTATGCATTAGCCTGACGCTTGTCCATATTTCCTGACCACTTTCATTACTTCTTCACATTCACGGGGCTCCGCCTTGAAAAAGAACATGCTATCATCAGCAAAGAGAAGGTGAGATACCGAAGGGCACGCACGCGTGATGCGCATCCCCGTTATCTTCCCTTGATTCTCTGCATGATTTAGAAGGCTAACGAGCGCTTCCGTGCATAGAATAAAAATGAAAGGGGACAGAGGATCCTCCTGCCTTAGACCTCTCTCCGGTACAATATTTCCTCTTGGCTGGCCATTCATGAGGACCTTGTACTTAATTGATGTTACACATCTCATTATCCAGGATATCCAGATTTCTGAGAACTCCATCTTTCTCATGGTAGCCTCAATGAAGGACCATTCCATTCTATCATACGCCTTACTCATATCTGTCTTAGTGGCCATCCTCTTATTCTGTCCACTCGGTTTGGTTCTTAGAGCATGGAACATCTCCTGGGCAATCATAATATTATCTGATATCTGTCTCCCAGCAACAAAGGATGATTGGGTTTCTAATATCTGGTCTGGAAGAACTTTCTTTAATCTCTGGCATAGGACCTTCGAGATTAACTTATAGCTCACGTTGCATAAACTGATGGGGCGTAGCTGACTCATCTGATTTGGCTTATCTACTTTCGGAATGAGACAAATGTTGGTATCATTTAAACCAGTAGGCAAAGTGCCTTCAAACAGGAATTGATTAACCATAAGAGTTAATCATCCTTTACAATATCCCAAAAATTCTAGTAAAAAAACGTAGTCATTTCGTCTGGCCCTGGAGCTTTCTCTGGGTGCATTGCGAAAAGTGCCAATTTGACTTCCCATTCAGTAACCGGAGCTGTGAGATTATCATTGTCCGCTGATGTAATGGTTGTGGCCACCTCAGATAGTGTGTCCTCTATATCCACAGGGTTTGATGATTCGAAAATGTGTCTAAAATAGTTTGTAGCAATGGCTACCAAACCTTCCTCGTCCTCAACGGCATTTCCATCTTCATTCAATAACTGTGTAATTATATTCCTCGCTCGTCGCTGCTTCGTTAGGGCATGAAATTTTTTAGTATTCCTATCTCTTTCCCTTAACCAAAATACTCGACACTTCTGCTTCCAAAACAACTCTTCCGCCTTAAGAGCGTTAGACAATTCTTTTAACGCCGCCGCAATCTCCTCTGTAGTGGCATCATCATTTTAGGATAAACGATCCACTTTTTCTTTCAGCTCCTCTATACTCTTCTCCGAGTTCAAATTATGTTGTCTTTTCCATTCACTTAAGGCGCGTCGGCAGCTTGCTATATACTCCATGATACTTGCATCGGGTGGAAGATCCGGTGATTTCCAGCCCTCGAGTATTATTTGCCTGAGTTCTTCATTGTCTAGCCATCGTTTTTCAAATTTGAAATTCTTTGATCTCCTCGGTTTCTTTTTAAGAATGTCAGCTATGATCGGACGATGATCCGATCCCCAAAGCCTCATATACTGTACTTTGGAATGAGGGAACTTCTCATGGCAGTCCTTATTCCCAACAGCTATGTCAAGCCGGCATCTTACCATGGTTTGCCCTGCTCTTCTTCCTACCCAGGATAGCATGTTCCCTGTAAAAGGGAAATCCAACATTCCACAATCACTCAGCATTTGCTTAAAGGGTAGGAACGAGCTGTCAGAACGTTGTCTGCCTCCTTCCTTCTCCTCATGACAAGTAATCTCATTAAAGTCGCCAATCATAAACCAAGGTCCATTTCTTGTTGTTGAGAAACGCGTAAGACGTTCCCATACTACGTCTATACGTTCAAGGACAAGATCTCCATAAACAAACGTCATATAAACTTTTATTCCATCATTATTATAAAAAAGAGCTAAACTGCCGCTGAGTCCAAGTGGCTCAACGGTGAAAACACGATCAAATCCTAAGCCGGCCTGAATGTCTTGCAACAGAAGCCTCATATTCTTCATTTCAGAAAGGAACACAAGTCCTGGGCGATGCTTCTGACACATCTCCGTAAGGCGTCGAACTGTGAGGTTATTCCCAATCCCTCGACAGTTCCAACTGATTGTCTTCATGGATGATTGTGGGATGGGTTTTTGGACCCCATTGAACCACCATCTTTGTTTGACTTTGATCGGTCCACTCTAGCTTTATGGCTGGATTTGCCTTTCTCGCCAGTTTGCTTTTGGGTTGTAGAGCTTAGAGATCTCAACCGTGGTGATCCCCGGCGAAGAACCTCTTTTTTCTTAGGAGTTCGCCTGTTGCCATTTCTTGGCCCTTTTAAGCTTCTTGAGCTTCTTGCACTCTCATTGTGCTGTGGAATATGTTTCACCACAGGTACATCCAAATCTAAGAGCTCCTGGTCGAATAGATCATCATCCTCATCCATCCTCTCTTCTTCGTTATGTGATGGAAGTCCCATGTCTGTCAAAGCCTCAATAACTCGTACATCACCTTCTTCAGACGCAATAGTATTTGTGGAGTACGTCAAAGAACGCACCACACCTCTTGCACGCGTCACATTATCTTGCATGTTTGGAGAAGTAATCGTGCTGGCTAGTCTTTTCCTCTGTGGGTTCTCAGAGTTCTTTGAAGCATCATCAGTTTGATCTCGAGAATTTCTTGAAATTGCTCCAACATCCATCGCCTTATTTTGGTCATAGGGACCTAACCGAGGAGAGCGAGTACGTGTGATCTCATCATGAGCATGATCTCCTCGAGAAGTCATGTCCATGCTCGCATTCTGTGTGTGTTCATACGGATCAACTCGACGATCACTTGTCTCGTCCCGAGGAGAACGAGAACTTCTGTTCTCATCAGATACATACTCCCCACGAGAGCTCCTGCCCATAGATTTATTCCTAGTTTGTTCATAAAGAACACCTTGACGATCACTTGAATCCTTCCGAGCCTTATCATGACATAGATTCCTGTCCCTGTTCTTCTCACGCCACTCCACTCTATCTCTTTGATTGTACGGCACAGAGGAATTACGACCTCGATTGGATCTCCAAGAAGTTGAATTCCCATCAGGACTGCGTTTGATTCGATCTGAGTGCGTAATAACACAACTTCCCTCTGCTCTCTCGTGGACACTCTTTTCCTCCTCAGACTTGTGTCTCACAACATCACGAAAAGTAGTGACATTATTCTTCTCCCTCCAGTGAAGATCATGTTGTCGAGCATATGGGGACTGTTTTTGTCTATTTTTTTGTCTCTCATTACGTCTCTGCATCACTTTGTTATGGTGCTTATCAAAACGATCTTCATGTCGTTTATACTCAAGAGTCATCACGGTGTGGTATACCAGCGGCTTTACGAGCATAAGACTCAGCATGCCGGTCATTAAAACATTGATAGTGTTTGGCATTTTGGTGTGGAAGACCATCAACTTTGTTAGCATTAGCCTCGATTGTCCGATGATTCGGATGGGCCGCAGAGTTATCAGTGATGTTGGTACCAGTGATGTTCATCCTCAAAGTTTGATCTCTACGCACGGGCTGTTGATCAACCTCCTCTTTTGGTATCATAACTCAATCAAAAACACCAGGCCTCACATTGTTGTTTAGTAGTTTCGAAGGACATTTCTCCTTCTCATGAGTTAAGTAACCACAAGTTGTACAATGTTTAAAGAGGAGATCAAAGGCTATCTTGATTGTGACTGCATCTCCCTCTGAGTTCGTAGCCATCCTTGTGAACTTAAGGGGCTTGCGTGTGTCAATGTCAATCAGCATTCGTCCCTCCTCAAGCTCCAGCGTATCTACACGTCCCAATGTGTTCCCATAACCTCTCAGATTCTTTGTAGTCCACAAGTGCAAAGGCACTCCAGTTATAGTCACCCAAAAGGGTATAGTCCATGGGTATTCATCGTGAACGATAGGCTCCCACCTCACTAGCACAAACATACAGAAATTATAGTGGAAAGGGCCTTGGCGTAAGACTTCCTTGAGATCCTCCTCTGTGGTAAAATTTAACAAGAATTTTCCATTCCCCAAATCATTCGTTGTAATACGGTCCTGCATACCCCACTGTTTTGGCATGTAGTTAATTAGTCTTTCAACATTTTATTTTCTGGGATTAAGAATCTTCCCAATCAATGAGAGCTTAAACTCCTGTAGCACATGAGAATCCTCATCATCGATGAGTTTGAAAGGCTCATCATCGTCGTCGAACATGATCCCCTTGCCTTTGACCTCAGCCGAATTTACACCACCATAAGAACCCATTGCGCTTGAAAGAGAAAGAGACCTCTGTGTAGGCTCTGTTTTCAATATGAAAAAACAGAGTATGAGGAAACGTTGAATGTGTGGAGGTAAAGAGGGTATCAACGGAAGCCACAAGAAGTCGGGATCAATGGATCCTAACACTGGAGATCAATAGAGACTCGATTAATGGCGTCAAATCTCGAGGAGAACCAGAAGAAAAGTGATCCACGTAGAAGATTGTGTAAGAAGTAACCAAAAAAACTTCAGAAACAGACGAGAATTCCCGATCTACACACCTTCAATGGAAGAGTGCGTAGCAGAAGAGCTGTAATGGATCCGATGAAGCAGAGGAGATCGAAATTTTTGATGGGAATCGTCGTCTTCAGAATCGCCATGGAAGCCCTAGCCGCTTACCTTATTTTGTAAATGAGCATCTACATTAGTTTAAAATAAATTGATTGATGGGAAAAGGTCAAACCATCATGTTTGATATCCATCCCACATAAATATGTACATATTTTTTTAATTCAACTTAACAATAGAAAGAGAACAATAAAATAAGTCTAACGTTGACAAAGAAAAAAGATAAGTCTAATGAAAAAGAACAACAACTTTATTTCACTAGATTTGTAAAACTAATTTTCTTTTAATAGTATATATTTTTCCGGTTTTGTAAATATTTTATTCTTCTCAAAGGTCAGAGATAAAGGAACAAAATATTTCTTCAACAGTATCTAGTGTATTTACAAACTAATATCTTTACATTCAATTTGTAAAAATATTTTTAGCTTATTTTTGTTCAGATACTCACACCTTTTCACTTTAAGTAATATTTTAGAAAAAAGGTTTGCTTCAATTAAAAGATGTCCTCAAATTTCAATACGAAATTAAATGTTATATGACATTTACGCTATACAAATTAAGTACAAAAATAAATATTTTAACATGTTAAAATTACTTTTTGGGTAGAAAGATGAATATGTTAATTATATGTACAATATTACAAAATAATCAATTTTCTGTAAAGTAGAATATGTTCACCAAATATGTATGACTCGCTGAAGTTTTCTTTGTTGGTATTTGGAAACCAGTAGTCATTCTCTTGTGAAAAAACCATAAACTAATATATAATTTTCATTATCTAAAACTAATTTATACTATGTTATAAACTCTTCATTATTGTTAACGAACAATTATATCTGTTTATATATAATTAACTATAAATTAAGAACAAATTTCAGTGATTTGATAATCCTAAAAATAATTTATGTTGTGTTTTTCAAAACAAAATTCACATTAGATTTTTTTAAAAATTTAACATGTAAAAGATAAATCCCTATATATGGGTATATAATATTAATGCATATATTAATGTTTTCAAATTTAGTTTAGGCAATAAAAGATCATTTTATTATATTGACAATTTTTTTCATATGCAACAAAATCTAATATTTAATTTATTACTAAATATTTAAAATATAAGTGTTTTAACTAATATTGTATGATAAAAAGAATATTTATGTTATGATTAAAACTTATATATATATATATAAATAATTCACTGTTTAATTTTTATTAAATATTTTGAATATATGAATATTATTTGATTTTATTTCGATTGATAATATATTTATTTTAAAATATTTTTAAAAATTATGTTCATACGTGCAGACATAACATTTAATATTTTTTTAAATAATTTAGATCTAAGGTTCATTAATAAAACCTGATTTATGTGCTAACAAATTAAAAAATGGATAACTAGTTTATAGCTGTCAACTTTAACGAGCGTTGCAGTAACTACTATAAATCTCTCATCTCTCGCTCTCTCTCCTCACTGTTTCTTCACAAACAATCAAAGCAAATCACCGAACAAAAAAAACTCAACCCGTTGTCAATGGGGATGATTGTCAAGTCATTCAAGGATCGATTCTCCGCTGGTTTAACCTCTCTTTTTTTTTTAAATTTTCCCGCGAAATGTAATGTGCGCAGATCTTGATCGGTCGTTGATTTTTTTTGGATGGTGCAGATGAGAGGTTGAAGCAGTCGAGCAACCTCATTGCGAAATATCCAGATAGAGTTCCGGTTAGTTTGATTTTTTTTCTAGCCTTGATCATTGTTGATTTCTGAGTTCACCTGTGATTGTGGATCTCCTAGGGTTCGAATCTAATGCTAGGTTTAGGGATCATCTGATTGGTTAATTCCAGCATTATTATGGATTTTTACTATGGATTCATCATCACAGGTTATCATTGAGAAATATTCAGATGCAGACCTCCCTAACATGGAGAAGAGCAAGTAAGTTTTGTGTCATCACCTAACCAAAAACAAAAAGTGAATATATATATATATATATATATATATATATATATATATATATATATATATCCCTGATATATTATTTGTGAAGTGATTTTGTCAAATGTCATTTATACAATCAGTTTCATAAAAAAAATGTAACATAGCTATTAAAATTGATTACATGGCTTTTGGTAAAATATGACATGAATAATTACATTTAATATTTATTTTATTTTGGTAAAAAGTTTAAGTGTGGTAATAATGCATACTTTACATTTAACGTTGATATTTCTTTATGGTACAAATTTTTAAAATATGGTAATAACACATACATCATCTTTAAAATAAATATATTCAAAGATAACATTACAAATTTTATAATATAATATTTTTATTTTTTATATTATACAATTTATATTACTAAAGTTTTGAAAATTGGTACAAATTATTCAAAATATAAATTTCAAATATTATTATATTTTTTGAAAAAATATAATAATATCTTAAAATTTTTGAAAAAAAATCAAGTATATTTTTATAGTTATATAAATTTTATCAATAAATTTTTTAAAGATATATGCAGTTTTAAAAAAAATATATATAATTTATAAAGTTAATACCGCTAGTTTTATTTATAACATTTACTAATTTTAGAAATATTAGTTAACCATTTTATATTTTGTAATTATATACCTATCAAAATTTTCTTTTAATTGTATGAAATATGATTTAACACATTTTAACCAAAATAGAAAAGATAAAAAATCTTTCTAAAATTTTGATTTTAAATATGTTCATATATATTATTAAATATAATTTAAATAAAAGTTATTTATTTTATCTTAATTGTTATATATTATTAACGTAAAATTAATAATGTAACAAAATAATAAACATAAAAAGTAATTAAATTATATGTTTAAATATAATTTTATTATTAAAACTTTTATTTCTGCACAATGTAGGGAAACACCTAGTATATTATTTATTTTAGTACACTAATTGATTGAATCACGTTTTGATCTGTTTAGGATGTTGGTCCCACGAGACATGACTGTTGGACACTTCATTCACATGCTTAGCAGTAGGTTAAAGTTAGACTCATCTAAAGCTATGTTTGTTTTTGTACAGAACATACTTCCTCAAACAGGTACTTAAACTAAGCAGCATCAGTGTTTAAACAATCCATAAATAGTGCATGGAATCTTACCTTGATTCTCTGAAGCTGCTCGCATGGACTCATTGTACAATACTTTCAAGGAAGAAGATGGTTTCCTCTACATTACTTACAGCACCGAGAAAACATTCGGCTAACCCAACGAAAGAAAGATTCATTGCTTTAATATATAATTAACCTTAATTAAAAATAAATTTCCTTGATTATTTGACTATCATTATCTAATAATAGTTTATATTAATTAACCATAAAAGAGAAAATTAGTATATAATTGTCCATGAATTATAAATAAATTTTATTGATTTAATAATTATCATTATCTAAAAATAATTTATATTATTGTTATAAAGTAATTATTAATGTTAATAATAATTATATTTGTAATATATAATTAACCATAAATTGGAAAGAAATTTCATTGATTTGATAATCATCATTGTATAAAATTGTTTATGTTGTGTTAATCAACAAAAATATTTTACCTTAGATTTTTTAAAAAAAATTAGACTATAAAAGATAAATTCTTAATATATTTTTATATAATATTAATGCATATACGTGATAAAAATTTATAAACTTTTTACATATAGAGAGTTTATTGTTTAGTTTTTATTAAATATTTTAAGCGTTTAAACATTAGTTTATTTTAATTTTATTTCAAGTGATAATATCGTATTTGCTTTAAAAATATTATTCGCACAGGCGGGAAAAACACCTAATATCTCTATAATATTATTTGAGAAGTCACTTTCTTAGATGTCGCGCTCACGTTAACTCTTATGCTGGTTGATTACAATGATACCCCCAATGAATTAAAAATACAATTAAATATTATTTCCTTTTAAAAAATTTCCAAATAACAATATAAAATAAAAAGGAAACATTTATAAAATTTACAAAACTATTTAAAAACGAAAATATAAGTATATATAATATGGTTTAATAAAAAAGGAAAGTTCACAAAATAGTAATATTTAATTTAAATATATTTTAAATAACATAAAATATACCTTTGAAGTAATAAAATACTTTATATCTATATCNAATATAAAATAAAAAGGAAACATTTATAAAATTTACAAAACTATTTAAAAACGAAAATATAAGTATATATAATATGGTTTAATAAAAAAGGAAAGTTCACAAAATAGTAATATTTAATTTAAATATATTTTAAATAACATAAAATATACCTTTGAAGTAATAAAATACTTTATATCTATATCTTCTTAGATAAAAAAAAATATCTGTATATAGTGTGATTTCATAAAAAAAATTTCACACAAAAAATATTACTATTAGAAAAAGAAATATTTTTTCTTTAAAAAAAATAATTTTAAACAATAAAATATATATATTTTCAAAATAATGATTTTTGTATATATTTATCTATTTTATTAGATGATTACATAAAATAATCAACAACATAAACTGATATATGTTTAATTGACATTTTTTATAATTAGTATTATTGAAATCATTTTTTAATATATTTATTTGACTATAATATCTTACAATTACAGTAAAAATATAAATTTTATTTTACTTATATAGTATAATTTCTCAAAACAATAACTTTTTACTGACTATTTTAAGATAACAACCAACATAAATGTAAACAAAACAAAATAAAATTATATATCTCATCAAAATAGATTAAATGTTAAGAAATATAAAGATAATTCAATTATGAATATAAAATTACAATATAATAGTTATATATATTATAAATTTATAATTTTAAGAGAACTATGTTTTTTTTTTAAACTAGGTGATTTTTCCGTGCTCGTGCACGGGTATAAATATTCATAAAAGTAAAGTTTTATAATAATTAATTGCTATTTAGTTTTAGTTTTAATTTTGAATAAATTTATATGTATAATTAATATTATAAATATTATATTATTCTAATTATACATATGACTTTAGATATATCATTGTTGGTTTAATTATTTTTTGGATCAATAGTCGGTTTGGTTATCAATTTGGTATAACATATGCAAATAAGTAACTAATTAAAAATTAATATATTTTAAAAATATTAGAGTTGAATTCAGAGATGCAATCCAATTTATCCAAATGATAACTAAACCAACCGTAAAACAACAAAATTGACTAGATATAACATATATAAATTTATAGTATAAGTGTAATACTATTAATATAAATGATGCATACAAATTATGAATTAATTTAAAATTAAAAGTAAATAAAAATCAATTATTATTATATATTTAATTTAAAAATATTTATACCCGTGCATGAGCACGGGAAAATCACCTAGTATATATATATATAATGAAACTTTCACATAGTTAAGTATATTCTCTAAATAATTATATATTAGATAATCTCCCCTATATATTAAAGGAGAAGCATTTTTAAGACTTACCTTAAAAGCCATTAGACAGTTACGTGACGTGAGTTCACGAGAGACTTCTATTTTGATATTTTCTTACGTGTCAAATAGAGAACGATTCTCACAAAAATTAAGTCTTTTAATGCAAACAACTACTTTCCTGAAACATATATGTCTTTTTTATAAAGTGTGAACGCAACCGATAATCAAATGATAATGTATGGTAGAAGAACATGTTAAACGAGTGGTTATTTTGTATGTTTCGGATCATATCACACATGATTCTGAACACTTATTCATATTTAAACTTTTCAGCAAAGCTTTACGACCTTTTAAACCAAATGTGTTTTTATTTTCTTGGTGGAGCAATTTTGTAGGATCCTTCTGAGCTAAAAGAACAATGATACGTACTCTCATGTTTGAGTCAAGAGGTACAATGATAGAAAGAGAACACACGCCGAAGATAATATACATGAAGCTAAACAAGCAATGATAAAATACATACATTGCAAATACGTTAGTATCTTCTGAAGACAATGATCAAAGAAAAATCTAACAAACACGTTAGTAGCTTTTGAAGATTAAAGCCATTCTCATTGACAGTTGAAGAATTTTAACTATGTAGAAACATAGTTATCATTTTCTCTGTAATCTTCCATGCATTTGGTTTATTTAGTTCAGGGAGTATGTAAAGAGTATGTTTTGTGCTTTTGATTAAAGTATCAAAGAAAAAAAAACATACATCTCAAACACGTTAGTAGCTTCTGAAGAAAATTTTCAGATAAAAATCTAACAAATACGTTAGTAGCTTTTGAAGATTAATGCCTTTCTCATTGACAGTTGAAGAATCTTAACTGTGTAGAAACATAGTTATCCTTTTGCTCTGTTTTCTTCCATGCATTTGGTTTGTTTAGTTCAGAGAGTATGTAAAAAGTTTTGTGCTTTTGATGCAGAAAGCTTACTTAAAATGTGTGACCCGCGTGCTTTGATAGGATAAGAACGCACACCGAGTTTAGCCAATCCGCAGAGAGTTGCAGTGTTCCCACCAAAAACGCTCGGTGTTCCCATTACTTGAGGTCAATAGCCATAATACAAAGCTATGTTGTGTTTACAGTGTCTGCGTGACTTTGTTTATGATCAAGTTGATCATAATGCAATTGATTCTCCATTCCTATGTACTGCTGAACTATTTCGGATGATCAAACAATTTTAGTGAAATCGAAAATCTTTACGATCAAGTGTGTTTTGTATTTTAAATATGATAAATTGTCTATTTCCATAATGATATTGTGGTTGTTAATTTACGTACAATTTCTAAAGCAGTGCAGCTATATTAAACCGATAATGAATGTTAGACATACCGGTATTAACCGATATCGTATGTGTTGAGTGATTATTAAGGTAATATTTATTTGGCGTATATTCTCGGCGTGTGGTATACATGGAATAAAGAGTGATTACCAAGGTTAATATATTTGTGTAATAATGTGAGATTTTGAAGATTTTATGATACCACTGTAGGTATATTGAACCTATATAAGACCATTTTCTCCTATTCATTTTTTTCATCCTCATAACTGAAATCGTAGAAAAATACGACACTGAAAAAAATGGCTGCCATTACTTTTCAGGTTGACCTGAAGCAATTCAAGTCTATGGCACCTTGCGTCTTTTATGGTGTTTTAGCAACAGACGGGTTCAATCGGATGGGAAGATTTTTATCGTCTTATAAGTTCACTTCGACATCCTATAATATATAGAAATTTTTGGATTTCATGGGTTATAGTATTTAAGTTTTTCTATATCAGTTATTAGGATTTTAATTACTCTATTTATTTGTTCCATCAAGTAATATAAAGTCTCTTTATAAATTGACCAAAAAGGATATACATTATTCTTAGTATGGTACCGATGTTACTATGACAATTAAATTAAGGAGATGTACCTTAAAAGATTAATGTTTCCTATATATTTGAATCACATCCGTACAGCCGTATGGATATTCAAAACTTAAGCAATCTTTTTTGTTGAATCGGATTTAAAATCTTATGATCACACATTATTTTCTCTATTTTTCTTTCACAACTTTATTATTTGTTTGCCTAAATATAGAGTAGCCCATATTTAAGAAAACAAATATTAAATACGATATTGAAAAAAATATGTCATTTATGTCTATGTGGAAGATTAAGTTTGAAGAACATTCATTTGTGGAAGTAGTATTCTACTACTGGAGGCCTAACAATTGGGATGGTTCTCATCGCTTCAAACGTGAGTGATCCATATTCTGGTTTATAAAATTGTGCATCTTTTGATTACAATATATTTTAATTCTGACTCTTTTTTTTAAATATGTAGGGTGTTAAGATTAACGTTTCTGTTAAAAAGGAGCTGGTGAATTTGAATTGTTTGTCAAACTCTAATTCTATTTTGTTTCTCAAGAGAAGTATTAATTAAATTATGACTTTAAAATCTAATAATTTCTTCTTAGTATACACGATTACATTAATACAAAATATTAGGAGAAAGTTTATGGCACCTTGCGCCTCTCCGAGAGTAGAAGAAGAAGTTTTTATGACGGCTTAGAAATAGACAGATCCATCGGAAGCCTTTTATCATCTTATAAATTCACTTCGACATCCTATAATATATAAAAAAAATTGGATTTCATGGTTTTTGGTACTTAAGTTTTTCTATTTCAGTTATTATAATTTTAATTACTGTATTGATTTGTTCCATCAAATATTATAAAGGATCTCTTTATAAATTGACCCAAAAAGATATACCTTATTCTTAGTATGGTACCAAAAATTACTGACGATTAAATTAAGGAGAAGTGCCTTAAAAGTTAATATTTCTTATATTTTTGGAATCGCATCCGTATAGCCGTGTAAATATCCAAAACTTGCAATTTTTTTTTGTTGCGTCGGATTTAAAATCTTATGATCACACATTATCTTTATTTTACTACTTTATTATTGGTTTGCTTAAATATAGAGTAGCTCATCTTTCTTAACATTCTACATGTGTTGATTCATCTATAATATTTGTATATTTTATATGGTAATAAAAATAATTAGTGTACTTTAAATCGAATAAACTATATAGTTGAAGTATGTATAAAATAAAAAAATTAGAACATTATAAACCGATCAAAAATATTACAGATTTATGTAATATGGATACTAATTTGTATTAACCTAAAAACTAAAAAATCCGAACAAAAAAAAAACCTGAATCGCACATAACTACAGATTATATAATCCAACATAAATCCCTTTTCAACTCATTAGACAAATAACCAGATCAAATATCTCATTCCGCTCAAAGTGTGCCTCCTACCTAGTCTAGTATTATAAACAAAGAGCCATGGAGATGTATTCTTAATCTAATAAAATTTATAATTTTTAAATGTTATCCTAATTCAATTTACTTTTTCCATGAAAAATAAAATATTTAACTAATTTTCTTACCAAATTAGGAATTTGGCTAAAATTTAATAGGTAAGGAAATCATAATAATTATAAAATTAAATTTAAAAAAATAGAAAAAAAATTATAAGAGGCAGCACTAATAAAATTAGAATAAATTAAAAAAATACAATAAATGTTAGTTTTTTCTAGAGCTAATTAGCTGAATAACCATAGGCAAAAGTTTTATTAGTTACATGGATGTGGTACTGTTAAAAATTCAATATCCCAAAACTAACCCTAATCTTACATATGTAGATAGATCTGCCACTTTCTTAGATATAGCTAGTAGGCATATGTGTACAATAATTACCCTATAAACTCTACTTGACGCTATATTAACATTTCTGAAACTGCAAAAACTTTATCTTTATCAATTATTATTCCCAACTTTTCATCTCTCCTCCCAAATCTCCTTCACTTATCTCCGATGAAATCTTTTGATTTTCTTTCTGAAACTACAGTAACAACAATCCATAACTGAAACGTACTGGGCTGTCCACCAATTTCGACTGTGAACCACTGCTCGGAGGAGACGGTGCCCTATTGACTCCTCCACTCTCTTCTCTTCTCCTCGCTCAACTGTCTAAATCAGACGTGCCGTCGTATGGTATATCATGCCACCGTCGTATGGTAAATCTCCTCGCTCAACAGTCTAAAATCTTAGCCACCGCATATCAAACCTTGCATCAATGCCGATTCCAAGTATAAGGAGTCCACACACATCTTCACCAACAATACATATGTGAGAGCAGGCCACACCGGAGCAGAGACAGAGCTCGAGGAACTGCCATCCCCAAGGTCTTGGCGACAATGACTGCATCCCTTACATAACCGATACAAACCCTAAGTATCGATGTCTAATCAGTAGCCAAGGGTTCTGACAAGAAACCAAAACCACCGACTCATCATTGAGGTCCACACACCATGAGACCTTTCCGGCTCACCGAGGAGAGAAGAAGAGTAGCCCAAGATAGTAAAGGTAAGATGGTTTCCAAAAACAAAATCCATATAAAATATGGTGTAAATACCGGTAACATATCTACGGAATCGGAAATTAGTAGCAAGTTGAGTTAAAATAGGCGGTGATTGTTATATTGTTAATAACCGGTTATATAGCTATGAAACCAGTAATGAAAATCATGTGTGCAATTCGATATGTTTGAGTATAAGTATGGGTCAATTTAAAACCAAACTAATTAAAACTGGTTAAATAGCGTTGCAAAATTATTCAACTAATAATTTGATGCATTTCAAACCGGATATAGCATTGAGAAAATCCGGTTTTCTTATTTTTCCAGAATCTTAGAATTGTTGATGAGACTTAATTTTGATTAGAATTGAAAATTATTGGCAACTTATTAAACCTGTAAAATTTTCAAAATTTGAAAGGAAAAAAAAAGTGTAAAACAAAGTTATAATCTCTTGAAATAATGAAAGTAAACAGCCATGTCTTCACTGACAATATTTTGACTTGATATGTTCTCTTATCTGACATTCCTACTGCTACACATTTCTCCTCTACATAGGCATAGGCAAGTGGAAAGTCTTTTGGGGTATTCATGACAATTCATATCACCAGCATAACCGATTACAGTGGCGAACCCAGAAACAAAAATATGTGGGGTCAAAAAAGCTTCAAGGTGCAGTTGTAGAGCCTCGAACCCCACTTTTGTGGGTTCATCCCTAAACTATCTAACCACTACACCACAGAGTATCGTGAAATATAGGCTACAAATTAAATTTTTGTTGTTATTTGTGGTGTCAACTGACACCATAAGTCAAAGAGTGGGNCCCAGAAACAAAAATATGTGGGGTCAAAAAAGCTTCAAGGTGCAGTTGTAGAGCCTCGAACCCCACTTTTGTGGGTTCATCCCTAAACTATCTAACCACTACACCACAGAGTATCGTGAAATATAGGCTACAAATTAAATTTTTGTTGTTATTTGTGGTGTCAACTGACACCATAAGTCAAAGAGTGGGTCCGCCACTGACCGATTAGCTAAATAAAAGGAGCTCGTATCATGTTAGCTGATAAATTTTTCTTTTATAGTTATAGAGCATAATAACTCTTTTTTTTTTCTGTCACCATTTTCTTTAATAATATAATAAATTTGTATCAAAATCAAAGAATACAAACTAAACAGTTTATTTAAATTTATGTACTATTAGAACATATATCAAAAATCTGAATCAATTTTCAAAAATTATCATTAGATGTATATGGAGTTTTATCGGGTCAGCAATTTCAGATTGCATGTTAATGACCGTGGTTTAACTAAACTGAATTATATACTGATAACAACAATTTATCAATTTAACCGCAAATCATGATCAAATGCAAAACGTTTGTAAAAAGATTAACACCCCTTTAAATCTATATTATTAAATTAACTCAAAATCTGCTAAGTAAAAAGTCTCATCCGTTCTACAAATGAAATTCTTATAAAATACACATAATATAAATATGACTTTGTAATATAACAGTGTACATACAAAATTTTAGATTAGATTATATAACTTAATAATGTACATCAAAACCAAAACAGTAATTTGTAGTCTTTTCGTTTCAAATTAGTTATCGTTATAGACTAAAGATTATTGTTTTAAAATAAGTGTAGTTTTATAATTTCAACGAAAAATTTATTCATTTTATTTACTATTATATTTTTCTATTGCTTGAAATATGGTTAAGTATATAGGTATTATGTTTTTTTAATATATAAAATTAAATATTTTTTCCTTTTGTGTGTAAAAATCTAAAAATGATAATTAAATTGAAAGAGAGAGTAACAAATATTATTATTAAGTGAAAAAAATTACGTTTTCGAAGCGCATAGTAAAATGTAGTCTATATTTATTTGTGAAAAATAACAAAAGAAAAAACAGAATATTTAGTAGAACTTTGAGGTTAGATTTATAAATAAATAAATAAATAAAATCAGGGATGAGATATTTGCCGATAAATAGCAAACACTCACAATTTTTATCTCCACTCTCTCAAACCCTATCTATCTCTTCACACCACACCATGGCAGCTTCAGCTTCGTCTCTCGCTCTCTCCACCTTCAACCCTAAACCCTTTCCTTTCTCCATCTCCAGACCCGCCTCCACTCCCTTTCTCCCTCCTTCCCTCTCCTTCAAACTCAATTCCCAATCCATTTCCCTCTCCATCTCCGCAGCTTCTCGCTTCGTCCGCAACGTAGCGGTAACAGATGACTTCAACGTAGAAGAAGAAGAAGAAGAAGAAGACAACCTTTTCTCCGATGACGCTGCGCCGCCTCCTCAGCAGGAGCAATCCTTCTCTGCTGACCTCAAACTCTTCGTCGGTAACCTTCCTTTTAACGTCGACAGTGCTCAGCTCGCTCAGCTCTTCGAGGCCGCCGGTAACGTTGAGATGGTTGAGGTACGAAAGAATATTTCTTTATTCTTTTGAAGCTGTTTATATTATGTCACATTGAGATTCCGACAAGAGACAAAAGATATGTTCTTTTTTGTTGTTGTTGAGTTGAGAGTAGTTCCTTTGTCTCTTTAGGTAGACAAATACAATGGTTTATGTTATGTTACGATGGGATTCCGACAAGAGACAAAGATATGTTCTTTTTGTTGAGTTGAGTTTAGTTCATTTGTGTTTTGTAGGTAATCTATGACAAAGTGACGGGAAGAAGCAGAGGTTTCGGGTTCGTGACTATGTCTTCTGTCTCTGAAGCTGAGGCAGCTGCTCAGCAGTTCAATGGCTATGTAAGAAGATATATATCTCTCTCTGACCTTACTCTAATCTTGTATCGTGTTGGGTATGCATTTGTGTTATTGTGGAGTTCTTAATGTGTTTATGCTGATAAAGGTTTTGTTAGATGAGTGAAAAGATTCAAACTTTTTTGGTGGATTTAGCTTTTTTACACAAAAGGTCGAAACCTTTGTGTTGATTAGCTTTTTAAGACAAAAAGTCGGAACCTTTGTGTTGTTGTTTGTTCTTATTGCATAAGCTTCTTCTGGTTGCAGGAGTTGGATGGTAGAGCCCTGAGAGTTAATGCGGGTCCTCCTCCACCGAAGAGGGAAGACTCCTTCTCCAGAGGACCTAGAAGCAGCTTTGGAAGCTCTGGTTCTGGATATGGTGGAGGTGGTGGTGGTGCTGGTTCAGGGAACCGTGTTTATGTTGGTAATCTCTCTTGGGGAGTCGATGACATGGCTCTCGAGAGTTTGTTCGCGGAGCAAGGAAATGTTGTTGAAGCTAGAGTCATTTACGACAGGGACAGTGGTCGATCCAAGGGTTTTGGTTTTGTGTCGTATAACTCTGCTCAAGAAGTCCAAAATGCTATCAGGAACTTAAATGGTGCTGTAAGTATCTGTTACTATCTTTACTCATACTGATATACACTTACAGTGACATCATGCAAAACATGTATTGATATATTTTTATTCTGTCCTATGTAGGATTTGGATGGTAGACAAATAAGAGTGTCTGAAGCTGAGGCTAGGCCTCCAAGGCGCCAATTTTGAGCACCACCATCCTTATTCTCATAAACGCGTTTTCTGGAGGGTAATGACTTAACCATTATACTTATACATTGCCCTTTTTTTTGCATTAACGACTTCATGACTGATCTGAGTAATTGAAATGTAACAGGCGATTCGAAGCAAATAGAGTTTTGTGAGAGGATGGCAGCTTCGGACTTTGCCTATGTTTGTTGTGCCTTGGATGCACGAATGGGTCTTCTTTTAGAAACATATAATTAACTAAGATTTATAAGTGAAGACCATGTTCTTGCCTGTCTGAATGCTGCGATTTACTTCTTTGCTTTTGGTTTGATTCTCTCTGTTTTGTGGTCTCTTCAGAATGAATGCTTCTTTATTTAAGAGTTATTCTTGGTACTGTGTTATTTTATATTTAATATTTTTTAAAAAAAGAAACAAAATATGAACAGTGAACATATTTGAAAACCGCTGAAAAGCACTAAAAAACATGCAATCTAACCGGAGCAATAAAAACTAATTGGGTGGAAAATTGGTTCATTCTTTGCTGTTAGACGTTACGGTCAAGTTGATCACCAGTACTAATCACCAGATTCATTACCTAGCGGGCCCAGCTTGATACTCTTGTGATGGGGTTCTAACAAAGCCCAAATGTTGAATGTTATGGACCTTTGAATAGTTTCTACGACTTAAAAGAAAACACAAGAGTATAAATTTTGATAACTGTTAGAAACTTTGGACTTTGTATCAATCTTTATGGAGATTCATACCATAGGTGAACCGAAGTGTTCATTTCTCGCTATAGCCTATATATATGTCATCGTCGAGTCAGGTAGAAATATATAAGTTCTATACAGTTTTACATATATTTTACAACAAAACTAATCAAATTATATATGATTTGGTAATGTTCTACTGAGTTCGGTATACCCTTGTATATACTACACCCTAAATAGTATGATGGATATCTATCTAGATAGAGTACAAAGTTTATTTTATGTATATACACGCATGCATACATGTAATAATTTAGTTTTGCAGTTGTTTATATATGATGATGAAGGGCATCACTTGCTTCCACTGGTAGTTGACGTAGTTCGCTTGGTAATAATTCTACCCACGAAACCTTAGTGTCTTCCTAAATGTTGTTCCATACTACGTAGTACGTACAATTTCTCACAACAAACACACATGTTTGTTTTATATAATGGATTGAAAATGTTATGGAAATTTTAAGTGCTAACAAAAATGTTGTGGAAAACGTTAGGACTGTGAATCAGGGAAATATGGTGCTGGAAAAATCATTCGGGGAGTTATATATAATCGCTACAATATTTATTTATTTATTTTATTTTGTTTTATTTTCAATAGTTTTATTATTCATCATTTCTCTATGTGATATCTTTTGTATCATGTCTATACGGATGAAACTATCGGTTTAAGCTAGAAAAGAGATCGTATTCGTGCGTCTTCATAAATTAGAAGACAATACAAGATGAGAATTACTAGAACCCGCAATGAACAAGCGAAGCTGCTCATGGTCACTTGTTCACAATCCAAGACGACATCATGGGTGAATCGACCATTTTATCGTATTTGTAATACTTTTAAAACTCCAGTTGTTCTGACAGCCTAGTATCTTGATGATGTTCATAAGATGTAGACACAGCTCTAGTACTCGTCGGACACAGTCTCTCTACCACTTGAAGAAATAAAAAAAAAAAGGATGTTGCGAATGGAGAAAATAGGGGTAATAATAAAAATGTAAAATTTTCTTTAAAGAAATCATGAAATGAAGCATTTTGTTTAAAAAAACAGAAAAAAGTAATTACGATGGTACATGCAGACACTGAGCCACATGAGTTATGGGACCATAGCTTTGTGTTTGGTCAGCGGACGTAGTAGACCCACTCTGACTTATGAACCTCAAACATTGGACATGTACATGTTCTTTTCTTTTTGAACATGTTCCTTCGCTAAAATCCTATTAAATCCATTAACCCCTTGGTCTTAAGGACCAAATTTTAACTATATATATCAAACTAATGTCGATGCTATACTTTTCGACATGTCTTATCAATTAATTTCGTGTCTAAAAAGAAATATAAAATCTAATTACTATTTCAGAAAGAATATTTGACATGCAATATTTTCTTAGTTAGAAAAATATATACAGTCATGTTCATCTATGATAATATTCATCGGATATTTCTTACTACATCTCGTAAATTTATGTATGGTCGCTAATGTTTTGACCAGTTGAAAATTTATATTTACATCAGTCCATTTATTAATCAAACCCAAATCTCTTCAAAACCACACGGATTAATTGATGGTTAGGAATTTGTGGAAACACAATCGCAAACATGACACCAAAAAGATAATTGTAACCTTATCACGAAAAAGTTTGACTGCGTGAATTTCTTAAAAATAAATAAAATAGTCGTTTTTATATTTTTCAACTACGGCTGAACAAAATATTCATAAATTTTCGATTCGTTATCCTTTTAATTTGAAAAAAAAAAGAATTCAGATATCCATAATTCTATGCAAGTAAAACAAATAATATGCAATATGAGTTAAAAAGGATAATTTGAAAAATACTCTATTAGTAGTTTGAAATTTGAAAATTACACCTTAATTTTTATTTTTTGAAAACTATATTTTGTTAAATATGAAAAGACATTCTTATCCAGATTAAAGATTTCAATAATTACAATAAAATTCCAGATTATTAATGATAATAATATTTTAATTCTTTTTTCAGTAATGTTTCTATTCCTTTTCTGAATTTTTATTAACATTCTATCTTCTTGGCTTGACCTCGTCTCTTAACACGGCCAGCCTCTCTTTTTCTGTTTTGTTCTCTGTTTTACACTCTTGTTCTCTCTGTTTTTGTAATCGTTTTTCAACTTAACACAAGCATAAATTTCTCTCTTTACTCTTACTTTTGTATTATAGTAGAGAAAAGAGAACACTTTGATGTCTACATTTTTACTTCTCTTCAACTCTTTTTCTTAATAGAATTGGATACATTTTTCTTACGACAACACAGCACGTACTTATAGTAGTTTTATCTACTAACTCCACTCACTTGCATCCATCCTTTAACCCATTATTCTAGGTCCTAGACTCTCTTAGACTAGTCACAGTACTCATAATTAGACTATTCTTACAAGTAAGATTAACCAGCTAACCTTTCACATTCAACAACGCTTACTAACTCTTCCATTAACTTCAAACACATCACTTAGTTTGTTTAAACAAACTAATACTCTTATTATTCTTTTTCTGTAACTTCTTGTTACACAACCCAACTCACTTTGACTTCTTGTTTTTGTGGCGTTGCTTCTTCTTGTTCCTCCGTTTCTTGCACGCCAAGCTTTTTTCTTTTTCTTTGTAGCATGCTATTTGCTACTCTTCTTTGTTGTTCTTCTTCATTCTTCTTTTATAGTATTTGATCAAAGGTTTAATCTCAAAAATTATATTTCAAAGGCATTGTTGCATCTTAGCTCTCTGTCACGTTCCTAATAATGTTTGTCATGAGACATTA
Source organism: Eruca vesicaria subsp. sativa (assembly GCA_932364175.1). Classification (NCBI taxonomy): domain Eukaryota; kingdom Viridiplantae; phylum Streptophyta; class Magnoliopsida; order Brassicales; family Brassicaceae; genus Eruca; species Eruca vesicaria. Next base: position 10,527 of record CAKOAT010968487.1, on the reverse strand, counting down.
GAGTTTGTGCATTTCAAAAACAAAACAAAAATCACATGATTCTTGCTTCTTTCTCTGTTGAATGATATTTTGTTGGTCTATGATAATGAGCTTCGAACATTATCAGGTATCAATACAAATGTAGCTAGAAAATATTAATCTGCAAATGTATAATAAACTCCACTCTCAACTTCTTGCAAGTTTTTTTAAAGTGTTCTTATTTGGAGTATCTGATTTTTACCGGTGTGCTTTATACAGTGGTGAAAAAAACGATAGTTTGGTGAAAAGTGAAGTAGAACCATGAAAGTGTTTAAGATATTTTTCGTATAATTTATTTTCATATCTATTGGTGTATTTAAAAGTTAGAATTTCTATTTTGTGTATGCTCTTTATAGAAAGGGCCATTTAATAAAACTTCATAGATTGTTGGAGAACAAAATTTTGCGAAGAAGAAGATGAAACGACGTTAGCTTGTTCTCAAATAATTATTTAGATATATTTAAAAATATATTGTGTAGATATTATAGTGATTTTTGTTTGAAAAAAATCTTATTTTTGTTGAAACTATTAATTAAAATATTAGATAAATTATAAAATAAAATATTAATAATAGTATTAAGTTTTCAGATTGGATATTTTAGTAAATTCATATATATATAAGTAGAGATGTCAAATTTGGGTCCGTACCGCGGGAAAGGCCCGGTAAGACTTGTGGCGGGGCGGGTTTGGGAGCCCGCAAAAAAAGCGGGATGGGCTTTTGCTGGTTCGGGCTCAATGGCGGGATGACCCATTTGACCCGCTGTTAACCTAATGTCCCGCACACCATTCTTCATTACTCTGCCACCTGCAAACAAAACAAAGGAGAGTGAGAGAGAGCAACATATCAGTCTCAACCGATGAATGGATCTCCGACGATTTCAGGAGCTCCGGTGACGACGGCCTGTTACACGTCAAGGACTCTGCCAGGTTTTGGAGGGTCATCTTCTTCTCTTGAAAGCTGTGACAAGATTGTTGATCTTGAAAGACTTTCCACTGTAGAAGATGATCCTCCATCATCGGCCGAGAATGATCTTGAGCAACGGATCTTGAGTCTCCCTCCTTCTCTCCATGCATGTCACCGAGGTAGTGAAAGACTTTGTGGTAAATGTCGATTCTTGTAATCTTGTTCTGAATCTTTTCTAACTAATTGTTCTCCAAATTTCAGGTACCTTCAACTTGTTCCACCTGCGAGGAGTCCTCCTGCTTCGTTTTTATTCCGGCGACGTCTGATGAAGGTGAGTTGGTGACCTCCTCCTCAAGCAGTTAAGAAAAATATTATATAATTTTAATAATTTTCTAATTAATTCTTAATTATATATTATATAATTTTAATAAATTATAATTAATTATTAATTATAGATTATATAGTTATATAATTTTAATAAATTTAATTATGTTTAATGATATGTTAATTTGGCTTGCTTTTTTTGTGCTTTGTCTTGAGATGATGGATTGATGGTGAACAAGGAGGCAAACCGAACTAGTTCAAACAACGCAAGCTCCATTACTAAGGTTAGTAACTTACTCTCTGGATCGTAGATTAGGGTTTTAATTTGGTTGCTTTGCGTAGGTTATCAGATCACTGTCTTGTTTAGCTTCCTTGAGTATATTATAGTGATTTTAAAGAATCTGAATAGTAGATGCTTCATGTTTATTAATTATGTGAACTTGGTTGTATAAGGAAGCAGCTTGCAGCATCAGGAAATATTCTGGAGTGACCTGTAGAGTCAAGCATGGTTGGATACAGTATTTGACGCATGTCCCGTGGGACAGCCCGCAAATGAGTATGCATTTGAAGGTACGGGTTGGGGACAACCTTTTGGAGACCGCAGCCCGCGCAGATCTGGCCTGCGCGGGTCTGGCCCGCTGTGACCCGCAGAAAGAGGAACCGTCTGTAGTACGAGACGGATCAACCCGTTTAACATCTCTATATATAAGTGTATATTTCAAAAAACTTAAATCATGGTGCAATTTTCAAATTAAATTCTTATATAAATGTATTTCTCCAAATTTTCCGTAAAGAAAAATAATCAAATCACAAATAAAAATATCCTTAGGAACTAATTATCTCCTTGGTTTTAATATTATTCTGACTGAATATTAATTCCTTTGGATTCCACTAAATTTCTGACATGTAGCATATTAAGTTGAAATAATAGACAATCAAGATGTCAAAATTTATTGTATTCAACATATTGTATGCCTTTTAAATTACTATACTGTTTAATAACCTGAACAATTCAATTTTGACCATAATCATTAGTAGTGCTATATATACAGGATATGTCCATATAATTGTCTTTACTTTAGGTGACTGAGCTTCATTAATAAATAAATTAACTCCAAAATATGTTTCCCTTTGAAAATGTTGACTATCTTTTAACGTTTTAAGCAACATTGAAAAATGTTTCAAGATGCTTTTGAATGTGAGAGAGAATATGCATGGTACGTATGGTGTGGTAACATGCTATCAATGGGAACATGTGGGGGTAAGTTTCAATAGTTGACCAAGATAATAATTTTCAGTAAATGCAGATTATTAGATTAGAGTACTATACACTTTTTTATCAGCTAGAGTAATATACCTAAATAGCATTTATAAGTCGTTGAAATTGATTGATGTGTGAGGTTAGTTTTATAATATAATTTGTTAGTGATAGACTGATAGGTGAAAATGCGATAGAGATTTGACTTTCTAGTAACGGTATTAACTGTCCGACACTTCAAGACAACAACTAAACAACGGATTTGTTCCTTTCTGACCTTTGACTGGTCCTTTTTGACCATTTTTCAACCATGTTCTTTTCTTCTAAATCCCTAATTTGTGGATTTAGCGTCGGTCCGTAGGAAAAAAAAACAAGTTTAGGGTTCTATTTTCGGTTCAAAGCGGTAAATTTTCTTTTTGGTGAAAGCTATAATTAACAAATATTGTCGGAATCATTTCAACCTTTACTGATGGTTATGCTTTTTTAAAAAATAAGAAAAGAGTGATAAACCAAAAAAACATAAAACAAACATGTAGAGGTATCATTAAGCCCTTTTTCAAAAAAAAAAAAAAAAAAAAAAACATGTAGAGGTATCATATTTTCGAGTTTTCAAAACGTCCTAATATGTTTCAGCGACCAATCAACGATAGGTCATAAACACCAACGCACATGCATGTAGAGACTGTAGGGGTGTATACACGATCCGTTCACGTCTACCTTTTAACGAATCAAACACTATCCTCGACAGATAAACGAACGTAATATCATACTCATTCTTTTTCCATCAAAAAACTTTTTCATAAACATAATTCGACAGATATTCAACAATCAACGGAACTACGGTCCATAGTTTACCAAAAAAAAACAACAACAACTACGGGTCCTTTTTTCATCTAAGCTTCTAAACCAATCTACCTTTTGAAGACTAAACACTTCCCTCTTTTTTAGCTCTGTGCTTCATTATCATTTTCACGTTGGCAGCCTGATATGGCTTTTGAACATTTGTTGGTTTTATTTGAATGAAAGATTTCTTTAAAAAAAATATTTAAAAAAAATTCCAGCGTCTTATAACTAGCTAGAGATGAAAAAATAATAGTAGCGTTTCTTGAAATATTTCTTTTCAGTATACTTAAACACTCAATTAGGTTAATTTGAGCATTTTTTGTGGGAATATTGTAGAATATTCTAACGAAAATATATACTGTATGTGGAGCATTTCCTTCACATGTATAGAACGTGATGAGCTTGTAGTATACTAATAGCTTGGCTCCCCCTTTGTCGGCAGAATAATTTACTCGCTTTATAACCAAGTTTACTCTGCAAAATCGCATTGAACACTTTTAATAATCATAAAATGGTCAAAGTTCACCCAAAAAAAGGAATTAACTGTTGCCGGGTAAATTAAAGTTTCAGCTTTTGGAACTTTCTAAATTGAACTGAAATTCTTTATCTTTGAAAAAAATCAAAAGTTTTAAAATAATGTTGACCTTTTCTAATACAGAAGGAGGAGAACTCCAAGAAAATTCAAAATTCTTTACTTATGAATACTTAGAACCCCCTTTACAAACAAAATGAACTATATTTAATATTTATATGGCAACTGAGACTTTCATAACAAAATGAACCCGTTAGATGTTCGTTATTGTTATATTACTATGTAAGTCTTTGACATCATCTAAAATCGTTTGAACACAAATATTTCCCTTTTCTGCAAAAGATAATCTGTTCTTCAAATATCCATTTTTTTTCTACGCTGTGTTTTTCTTTCTTTCTGTACATGCATATAATAAAAAGATTCGAGTATTAAAACCTCATATGCCCACTTTAATATATCTCAGGTTAACTAGACTGCAACTATATCTAACGGAATTGTGATATCACTACCATCGTCATGGTTGTTATCATAAAATAAAAACAGTGTCGGAGGTGAAAAACACAAGAATAGTGCGGAGGGAAACTAGAAAAGAGAGATGGAGATAAATGCACATGCAGATACTAAAACCATGATTAATTCGGGGTTCTTATGGTAATGTTTTTAGCAGAATTTTAGAACCTCACTCTAAGAATTTCGGGTTAATCATGCTCTAATACACACTAATCTACAAACACTTTTAATCTCTATATAAACCCTACCTAGAAGGAATGGGCAGCATCTATGCACATCTTGGGATTGCAATTAAGTTATTGTTTTAATTAAATACGGACAAGCTTATATTGACTTATACACATATTACTACCAAACAAAAAAATATCAATAACTAGATTTTGATCCATGCAACCACGCGGGTATTTTTTTCATTTATAATAGTTATATAAACATTTTGTGTTCACTTGTAAATTGGTATATATTATAGTAATCACATATTTACGATATGTATAGTAAATGTTTTTCAAACATAATAATATTATATAATAAGTGTTTTAATCAAATATATTGTTTCAAATTTTCTATATTATACATGTTTTTTAAACATGTGTTTGTTTCTTCTTCTATATTTTATTGTTTGTTAGATTAGTATTTCATTTTTGGATAAAATAATATAAATAGAGCTTGATTAAATATTAGTATACTTTAATTTGCAAAGATAATATAAACTTCGAAGAAATTTTTGATTAACATTATAAAGAATTTTATTAAAAATGAATGTTTTCAACAATTTCTTTTTTTTTAAACAATATAATTTTAAAAATTTACATCGAAATAAATTTATCTAATATATATAGCGTGTAAATTTTGTTACGGTATATAAATATTTCATATTACTAATCTGTGGTTTTTGTTAATATATTGTGGATGCATTTAACTATTATTGACATATTTCCTTATAAATAATAGAAGATTCCTAAACCTATATCTATTGACATATTTACAAATTGTTAGGCGTATCTTTATTATTATAGATATGATTTTTCATAAGATATAATAATGATAAGATTATTAGAGAGTTAATATAACATAACTTTCTAGTAAGTCTATTTAAAAAAAAAAAACACACATGAAATCAAGTCATGACTTCTGTTTTAATATAAGATATTGTAAGTGTTTTCTTACTGCCATTTTAAGCCAACAACTAGATTTTGACCCGCGCTTAAAAGCGCGGAAATTTTTTATGATTAGAAATTTATATAATTGGGTTTTGTCTTAGTTTAAAGAATATTTTGATATAAAATCAGTTCACCAAAATTTGTGGTGATGATTATTTTTCATTAGTTTTTAGTTTCAGTTTTTATTTTTAGATTTTGGTTTTTAGTTTTTAGTTTTTAAGTTTCTACTTTTCATTTTCAGTTTTTGGTTTGGGTTTTTAATTTTTAAACTCCCTGAGTTAGTTTGAACTAATATTACCAACAAACAAATCTCAAATAATCGAACATCTAATTCAAAACTGAAAAGATGACAACAAATTTTTTTTTAAAAAATTTGAAATAGTTTATTTTGTAAATAAAAAAGCAAAAAAATATAACATGTGTTTTCAGCTTTTGGTTTTGGATTTTAGTTTTTAGATTTGTTTTTGGTTTTTCTTTACAAATTTTTAATCTGTAAATTATTTAAGAAAAATAAAACAATAAATTATTTAAAAGTTACCATTGAAATTTATCAAAACAAAGTGATTGTTATTTAGAATAAAAAAAAATATTAACATGTTTTAAAGTACATGATTTTAATAAATGATTAATAATAGATAATTTTGTTTTGTTAAAAATATTAAATACCTTTTGGTTCTGAAAATAATAATTGATTTTTTGATCTTTTAAGGTGAAAAATTTATTCAATGTTTTTAGAGTTTTTTTCTTAATACTAAGCCCAAAAACCAAACTAAATAATTTGTTAAAAAAATAAAAGTAAGCTCAAGACTATATTTCATAAATAACCAGTGGTTTAATTTAAGTATAATTAGTAAATTTCCATATTCCATATTTTGATGATATATATTCTTTTAGAACATTCCATATTTGTAGGAGAAAATATGTGTTTTCGGTATACACATAGATACCTGCCATATTTTGAAGTTAGTTTACATTAAGGTCGTTTCTTTACATTAATTGTGTTGGTTTAATTTAAGTAATACAGTTTAATCAATTATATGACTTATATTATTTGTAACATTCTAGAAAGGGTCTAAATTTAAATGACAACTTGTATCAGTAGATAAAAAGAATGACTATGTTTTAATATAGTAGATTCAATAGGCTTTGAATGAAACTATTACTTGATTTTCTTAAAGAGAGATATACTTTTCTCAACTTTGATTTACAACCAATCAGCGTACTAACACTTGGGTATCTTCAGTTTTAAATAGAATTTGCTACCAGCTAACTGTAATTTATGTGTATTATCTACCTATATTATTCATCAAAACGTCTACGTTCTCTTCGGCCGCATAAATATTTTTACAATTTTACATCTAGTATAAATTCTAGCATGGGCGCGTATACTTGATTCCTAAGTTACTATATTAGTAAGGATGTTGAGAAGTGGAAACTTATAAAAGAATCAAATATCATCAACAAAATTGAAAAGGAGAAAATAACAAATGAATTATCCATTAATGCGTACCATAGTATATTAGAAAGACAGCTTAGTTACACAAGAGATGGGAAAAAGCTAAGAACTCTATTTTCATAATAGGTAGAAATGAATAGAGGAATAAAAAATAGAAGCAATGTTTCATATGCAAAGAACAAGAAGAAGGTTGTCTATATAGGGAGGGTGAACTAGGCTACACTGGTAATAAACGCCATAACTCACTTTGTGTTTCTTATTTCTATCATCAATGGCCCATTTCTCCAAATCCCAGACACCATCATCTCATTAACCTCTTCATTCTATATATACTCCTTCCGTTTCAAATTAATTGTCATTCTAGAGGAAAAATTTCGTTTAAAAATAAGTATCGTTTTAGAGTTTCAAGACAAAATTTATTAGTTTTATATGATATTCTATTTTTCTATTGGTTGAAAAGTGGTTAGGTGTATAGGTAATTGTGTTTTTTTCTTGAAAATATGTAAAATTAAATGTTTCTTTAATTTATGTACAAAAACGTAGAATGACAATTAAAATGAAACGGATGGGTATAATTTTATTGTCCTCACTTCATTCTATATATATCTGTAAGTAAATTGTGTATATATCTATTGACTATTGGTGTACCCATAACTCTACATCGACTTTTTTTTTTCTGTCTTGTTTGCATGAGTATTAGTAAATAACGTTTGTACCCATCTTACATTGTCCAGATACAAGCTGTCCATTTTTTTCTTTTTTGGTCAAAATAAGCTGTCCAGTGTTTTTATATTGAAAGTGAATTATTTGTCCTACTAGTTGCATATTCCCCGCGCAAACGCGGGGCCGGGATCAATATGTTTGCGTGTATTTTTTTCGATTGTTGGTTTAGTGGATTCTTCTAATGACATCAATTAATAATGAAATGGAAAATTTCATGTTTTTATATCGTATGTCAAAACTTGATATAATTCTATACTATAATATTCGTTGTTTAAGTTTCATTAGATAGGTTTTTATATATGGTTTTTTGTAAGTTTCAGTTTTGTTCATAAATGATGTGGCATTTTTATCCACGGAGTCATCGACTGTGGGAATTCATTCGCCAAAATCTGGAGTCGGTGGTGAGAAATGTTTTCAATGAAATTATAGTAGTTATTAAAATGTAAGAGAAATTACATATTCATTTAATAAATAACTTACTTAAATTTTGTTGTTTATTTTATTTTATTTCACATACAATTTTTTTTTGAAAAATATTAGGAATGTGTTAAATGTTATTTATATGCGAANTTATATCGTAGATCAAAACTTGATATAATTCTATATTTATAGTATTTATATTTGTATTAAACGATTTATCAATTTGAAAATAACCTTAATTAAGTTAATATTCGTTGTTTAAGTTTCATTAGATAGGCTTTTATATATGGTTTTTTGTAAGTTTGAGTTTTGTTCATAAATGATGTGGCATTTTTATCTACGGCGTCATTGACTGTGGGAATCCATTCGTCGGAGTCTCGAATCGGTGGTGAGGAATGTTTTCAAGGAAATTATAGTAGTTATTAAAACGTAAGAGAAATTATATATTCATTTCATAATAACGAAAATAATTAATTTTTGTTGTTTTATTTTATTTTATCTCACATACAAATTTTTTGAAAATATATATTAGGAAATATGTGCAATGATTTAACTTTTTGAGCTCCTAATCTATATTATTCAACCCTCATTAAGCCATCCACGTATGCACCCGCGTGGAATTCACTTTTTTTTTTGTTTTTTTTTTGTCTGTTCGTTTTTGGATTTATTTTTTTTATTATTTTTGGGTTGAGCTATATTATAATAGGATAGTTTTAACCGCGTAGGCAACCACGTGAGACTTGTTTTTTTTGTTTTTTGTTTTATTATTCGTTTTGGATTTATTTTTAACTATTTTGGGTTTGAACTTATTAAGGTTTAGGGTTTATACAATTATTTTGATCTTTAAAACAATAAGCCAAAAAAAAAACATAAGAACCTTATAAACAAAAAGCCCATATGATAATAACCTAAGTAAAAACAAAAATCAAAAATACATGATAGCTGCGTGGTTTGAACCCACAATCTTGCATACTTAATTAGACACCTTATACCACTTGGCTAAAGTGTATTTCATTGTTTGTAACCATCATACCAAGACTATGTGTGTTTAAAAAATATTTTTATAATGATGACATTAATTGGTTTATGCATGAGAGCAGTGGGAATTGAACCCATGTCCTTGGAGACCAAACATGAGGTCTTAAACCACTTGACTAAATTGATATTCTTTGTTTATAGACATTTTAAAACAACTATCTATTTTAATATAAAAATGTGGGACCCACAATCTGCCTATGTGGACACCTTAAGGAGCCTTTAAACTGAATCATTATAATATAGATTCTTGATAAAGATAAAAAGTGAGGAAACTTTATCACTGAATCAGTTTTAATACATTTTTTTTTTCTTTTTGTTCCACTGGACAGAATTTCCTGTAATAAATACTTCATTTATTTCAATTTAGTTGTTATTTTATATTTTAACACATAAATTAAGAAAATAATTAATTTTATACATTTTTAAAATAAAAACACAGTTACCTATACATCTAACTACTTTTCAACCAATGAAAAAAATAGAATGATATTTAAAATCAATAAATTTTGCATCGAAATTATAGAACGACACTTATTTTGAAACGAAAATTTTATTCTATAATGAAAATGGAGGGAGTATAACAAGAGGGCTTTATTATATTATGCATAAAAGCAAATGACGTCATAGCGATAACTTTAATAATTTGTTATTTATGGCAGGATAAATATCATCACTACATTAGTTCACTAAATGTACCATCGTGTTAGTTTTTGTTGAAACACTACAAGAAAACTAAGCCATTACTAGGAAAATTTACTAGGAAAATATTTCCTCGTAAAAATACTACTAGTTTACTTCGACTTTACGAGGAAACATCTTTTCCTCGTAAGGTTCTCGTAAACTTACGAGAAAAGCGTTTCCTCGTAAAGTGGAAGTAAATTTACGAGGCTCTTACGAGGAAAATGTTATTTTCCTCGTAAAGGCATAGTAGAACATTTCCTCGTAAAGTTCTAGTAAAACTTTACTACGAAATTAGGAGGAAAAGTTTTTTTACTACGAAATTAAGAGGAAATGGATAGAAAATACAGAATATTAATCAAAAACGTGTTTTGTACCTACTTTTCCTAGCAAATTCCTAGTAAATGCTCAGATTCGAAAATTTCTATAAATACCACAATATGTGATTCATTTGAAACACACCAAAAAAAAATCAGCTATAAGCTTGATCAAACAAAAAAAATGTCCGGTCCGGGAAGTATTTTCGAGTTGCGGAAGTGGATGTATTCACACAGAGATAATAACGGGAGGGTGACGAAAGAATTTCTCGAAGGGTTGGAGACGTTTATGCATCAAGCAGATTCTACACCACTCACGCAGGAAAGTGGTAAGATGTTCTGTCCT
>CAKOAT010967376.1:88035-137733 GCA_932364175.1 Eruca vesicaria subsp. sativa | reverse complement strand
ACCCGGAGCGACCTCGAACGTCGCTCCAGGAGGTCGCTCTGGCTGGGAGCGACCTATGGACGTCGCTCCGAGACGTCGCTCCAGGGGCTGTTTTGGCTTCCGAAATTGATAAAAACGCGAGCGACCTAGGTGCCTCGCTCCGGGAGGTCGCTCTGGCTGGGAGCGACCTTGGCAGGTCGCTCTGGCAGGTCGCTCTGGCAGGTCGCTCTGGCTGGGAGCGACCTTGGTAGGTCGCTCTGGCAGGTCGCTCCAGGATACTCGAACAGGGTGGATATGCCTCTAGTAAATTGGTCATAATTCCTTCATTACATCTTCAAATGACTTGAAACCACTTCCATTAGAAAGTTAACTTAATTTTCTGTGTCTCCACAAAATCTTAGCAACAGAAGATTTCTCTAAAGGCTCCATCCATGCTCATCTTTCACCCCCTTTTTGATCTCAAATCCACTCAATCACCTCCAAGAACTCCAAGGATACTCCATTACCTAAAAAGGACTCATGTATGCAAAATGAAACCTAGAATTGACTAAATCCTAGTCTATATGATCAAAATGCACATGGATGAATGGATAATACATTGGAAATATGCAAGACATCAGTACTAGAACTGACTCCAATGTTTGGACTGAGAACTGGATTATTGACATTATTCCAAAGCCACCAATGTATCGTGAAAACAGTTCTGTAAATTTAGCACTTAGAGTTTCGGATTTGCTAAGACCAGGGTCTAACCAATGGGACGTTAATCTGCTACAACAGACTTTTACGCCTCAGGATACGGAAAGGATAATACTTTTGAAACCATCATTGGTAGGTGACGACTCTATCAGATGGGGTTTTACACCAAATGGTGCATATACGAAGCGAAGTGGATATAAATTGTTAGAGGCTTTGGTGGATTACGATCACCCTCACAAGCAATCGCTCACCCCTATTGAAAAGAAATTATGGCGGGATTTATGGAAAACAAAAGCTCCATAAAAAATAAAGCATTTTATGTGGCGGGCGTAATCAGGTGCGTTAGCGGTTAAGCAACGTTTGACTACTCGGGGTATTCCGATCGATCCAACCTGTCCAGTTTGTGGAAATGAGGATGAGACTATCTGTCATGTTTTATTCACATGTGTTAAAGCACGTGAGATATGGGATCAAGCTAATGTCCAAGTTCTTTTAGGAGGTTTCTCTAGGAATTCTACATTCTTAAATTTTGTCCATTTACTCAAAATTGCAAGGAGCGCTTCTTTGGATATCCATACACAAAAAGTTTTTCCATGGTTGCTATGGGAAATATGAAAAGCTCGGAACTCTTTTGTTTTTAAGAATAAGGTTTTAGAGTCGTCTTTTATTGCTAGGAGGGCATATGAAGAAGAACTAACATGGTACGATACATTCACGGGATCGACAGACCAAGTGGATGATATGGTCATAGATAAGGTTCGATGGAGGAAACCCCCTAATGGATCCCTAAAATGTAATGTGGGATCTTCATGGATAGACTCAAATCAGCCGAGTGGTGCATCATGGATTCTTCGCGACGAAAAACGGAGGCACGCTCATGCATAGCCGTCGGGCTTATTCCTACATGCGCACAAAGATCGAAGCCGACCTGTGGGCTCTTTTTTGGGCAGTGGAATGTTTGCACAATCTACACTTCTCAAACATTATTTTGGAGACTTCATCGGAGTGCTTACATAACGCTATGACAAATCCAACTGCACACCTTAGCCTCAGCCACATCCGTCACAGCATTCTCTAGCTTCTATCAGGAATAGATTCATGGAGTATCGATCATACTCTTCCGGAGCGTAATGAAGCGGCAACGGCCATTGCTTTCAGCGTCATTTGAGATAGGCGCCATCAGTCGTACATCGCTCGGAATGCTCCATCATGGCTATTTCACCTTCTAGTTTTGGAGGCTAAATGAGTAAGGGTGTTGGTAAATCCTGCTTCTCTTTTCTTATGTTGTTATGGTGTCTACTGACATCTCATTTTCCTGTTTTTTACTCTCTCACATTTGTTTGTCCTCAGAGAAGAATAGTTTAGTCCATACAACCAAACACCAGCGTAAACCCTACTAAAATTTTCAAATTTTTTTCCCCTCTTCCATTTCCAGAACTATCTCTCGTTGGCTCCGTCTAGAGTTTCCCCTTTTCTCTCGTACGTAACACTCTTATATCAGATCTCACTCTCATATCGAATCTCAATCTCTCATCCACTCACAAAAATGGCGGCCGCATCGAGGCCCCGCGCATCAAAATCCGAATCCTTCGTAGACAACAAACGCAAAGAAGACATCCGATCAGCCAACATAAACGTCGGCCGCGCCGTCGCCGACGCCGTCCGCACGAGCCTCGGAGATGGTCTCCACCGCTAGCGGCGAGGTCATCATCACCAACGACGGAGCCACGATCCTCAACAAAATGGACCTCCTCCAACCCGCAGCCAAAATGATCGTCGAGCTCTCCAAATCTAAAGACTCCGCCGCCGGAGACGGCACCACAACCGTCTGTCGTACTCGCCGGCGCCTTCCTGAAATTTTGCCAATTCTTATTAGCGTCCGGGATCCACCCTACGGTGATCTCCGACGCGTTGCACAAGTCGTGTGAGAAGTCTGTTAATATCTTAACCGCCATGTGGGTACCTGTAGAGTTAACTGACAGAGAATCTCTCATTAAATCGGCTAGCAAATAGTAAGGTTGTTAGTCAGTACTCTACATTGCTTTCCCCGTTAGCGGTTGATGCGGTTTTATCCGTTATTGATCCGGAGAAGCCCGAGGTAGTTTGATTTGCGTGATATCAAGATTGTGAAGAAGATTGGAGGGACTGTCGACGATACGCATACGGTTAACGGTTTGGTTTTTGATAAGAAAGTGAGTCATGCTGCTGGTGGACCCACGAGGATGGGGAATGCTAAGATCGCTGTGATTCAGTTCCAGATCTCGCCTCCGAAGACGGATATCGAGCAGAGTATTGTTGTTTCTGATTATGCTCAGATGGATAGGATCTTGAAAGAAGAGAGGAATTATATATATCTTGGGGATGATTAAGAAGATTAAAGCCACGGGGTGTAATGTTTTGTTGATTCAGAAGAGTATTTTGAGAGATGCTGTGACTGATTTGTCTCTTCATTATTTGGCTAAGGCTAAGATTATGGTGGTTAAGGATGTTGAGAGGGATGAGATTGAGTTTGTTACGAAGACGTTGAATTGTTTGCCGATTGCTAATATTGAGCATTTTAGGGGTGAGAAGCTTGGTTTTGCTGAGCTTATTGAGGAAGCTTCGCTTGGAGATGGGAAGGTTTTGAAGATCACTGGGATTAAGGATATGGGGAGGACTACCTCTGTTCTTGTCCGTGGTTCGAACCAGCTTGTTTTAGATGAAGCTGAGAGGAGTCTACACGATGCTTTGTGTGTTGTGAGGTGTTTGGTGAGTAAGAGGTTTTTGATTTGCAGGAGGTGGTGCGCCTGAGATTGAGCTTTCGAGGCAGCTAGGTGCTTGGGCTAAGGTGCTACTTGGGATGGAAGGTTACTGTGTGAAGTCTTTCGCTGAAGCTCTGGAGGTTATTCCTTACACGTTGGCTGAGAATGCGGGTTTGAATGCTATTGCGATTGTGACTGAACTCAGGAACAAGCATGCTCAAGGGGAGATTAACTCTGGGATCAATGTGAGGAAAGGGCAGATCACTAACATCTTGGAGGAGAATGTTGTGCAGCCTCTGCTTGTGAGCACTAGTGCAATCACTCTTGCCACTGAGTGCGGAAGGATGATTTTGAAGATCGATGACATCGTTACTGTGAGGTAGTGTGGTAGTTTCATTCAATAACGGTTCTCTTGCTCTATTTTTTAAGCTTTGTTTTTTTCTTGGTGTTTTTTTTCGCAATGGTTTTTGAACTTAGACCCCCTATTCTTTCACCATGTGCTATTTTGCAGCTAAGTGGTTTTCTTTGTGATTTAGTGCTGACTTTTATTTCTTTCTTTCTAGTGACTCGAAATCAAGATTTATTATTTTTTTTGTTTAATATGGTGATAATGTTTTAGTTATATTTTCGAAATGGTAGAAGTAGAATCATAACTTCAATTGCTGTGATTAATATTTGATTATGAGCCACAGTGGGTAATCATAGACTGGGTCACAAATGTTACGGATGCGTTGTATTAAAAATTAAGACTGTAGACAGTTGCATGAACATTAGTTTCTCCAGCACATTGGTCTATCAACAACCAGACCAAATCAGCACATTGTCTCAAGTTGACTAAATTATAGTTTTTTTTTTTTTAATTTATTCATACATTTATTGCAACCCAATTTTGATTGCAACTTTAAAGTAAACAACTAGAATATGCATTGTATGAGAGACCCACTATGTGTTTGGCCAAGTTCATGTGTGTGTATGTACAGAGAAATACTGCGTTGTGGTTACACTTGAGATTCATCATTACCATTCTTGTGTTGTGCTTCAAGAAGATGTTTGGTCAGAGACTCTGGATCTTGTTCACTAGTCTCTTCAAGCACCTGTCTTCTTTCTTCGTTTTTGCCCCAAAGAACTAAGTAGAGTCCCAGCATTATGAACACTGCACCAACAATCCTGTAAAGGGGGAGATTGAATAAGAACGTGAAAACCGAAATGAACAAAATTTCGCTTTCAAAGTGTTACCTTCCAGAGTACAACTGATCACCAAGAACGATAAACGCCATTGCAGCAACAAGAAGTGTCTGTAGAGGCTGGAAGACTGCGACAAAGACAGGACCACCTTTGTAGATACACCAAGTTTGAAGATAAACCACCAACCCTGATGCTATTATTCCCTGTAACCTCGACCAACAGATGCTTCAATAAGCTAACTTCATCGATTCTGATCAAGGAAAAGGAAGAGAGGGAGAGAGCTTACAGCATATAGGATGGTGAAGAGTTCTTCCCAAGAGACAATGATCCAGTTATTGACATCAGTTTCAACAAACAGAGCAATGACTAGAAACTGAACCAGACCGAAGAAACATGTGAACGATGTTAAAGTAAGCTTTGCTGGGTACTTCTTTAGGACAGGAGCTTGAAGAACCATCCAACCAGCCCATGACAGACAATGCCCCATTAGGTATAACCATCCAAGTGACCAGTTGTGCGATGAGTTAGATTCTATCTTTTCCTCTTCGTGCATGTTATGGCTCTTGTGAAAGATCGGAAAGCCTCTGTACAGTGTGATCACTGTGGCTCCACCGATGCTCACTAGGGTTCCCAATACTTTGGCCACACCATGTTTCCTTACCAAGTCTATGTGCTCTAACCTTGACACACATATAGACAGATCAATGTAAGACTCAGAGAAGAACATGATGTGAACGATATATTTTCATGAAAGAGCTTGTTAGGTAGGTACCTTAGGGCACAAGCCATGATAAAAGTGATGGCGGGAACAGAGTTTTGCATTGCGGAAGCAAACGTTGGAGTTGCATAGTACAGTCCTAACAGATAGAATCCTTGGTTTGCTGTGATTCTGATGTTAAATACACACAAAAGTTTCAGAACTGTAAGCACCTATTTTAGGTTAAGGAATCAATTGGTGTGGTCTTGTTTTGTTATGCTTACCCAATGAGTGCCAAGAGGAAAAACTGAACCAGTAAAGAGATGGTGAGTGGAGGCCTTTCCTTTCTGTTGAAACAAATGCATTGTTAAGAACATTAATGGCCAAAAAAAACTAAACATTTATATTCTGGGATCTTATCATGCAACAATGCACTAAAGATGCAAAATTTATGAAACTACCCAATAAACCCAAATGAGATCAAAGAAGTAAAGTTTCTGTAAGTTGCATAAAAATCTCAGCTGAGATTAAAGGTTCAAACTTTCTGAAGTTACACAATAAACCCATATGAGAAACAAACACACTTTTTTTTATTCTAGCAAACCCTAGAACTCTGGAGATGATGAAAGGACTTACTTTTCGAGGAAGTAAGCGAAGGGACCTATAAGGAGAAGGGCAAGAAGATTCCTGTAAACAGGGTACACAACTTTGCTGACACCAATGTTAAGAGCAACTCTTGAGACAATGTGGAAGCCTGCAAAACAAAACTGAAGTGTGATCAATGCCACCACAAGCTTCATCTTCTCTGACACTACTTGTTTCCCCATTTTACTTCCTTTTTCTTTTTTTGAGCTCTTTTCTTTTTGACGTTTGCCTGTATCAAAGGTTGCCTTTTATATGAATGTGTGTCGTGGTAGACTTGAGAATTACATAAGAAAAGAATTATTATTGATTTTGAACAAAAAAAAAAAGAATTATTACTGATTATAATAAATAAATAAATAAATAGTAAGTTTATTGGATTTAGAGGTAACACAGGATGGTACATCATTACTTCAAGTGGGACACTTTATTTATTGGTAATCAATGATTATGAATAATGATTATTTAATTTTTTAATTGATTATATAATAATGCGATTTGGAGGTTGAATGTTTATGTGACTTAGATATGTATATTGATAGTAGTTCCACTCACATTTAATGTGATTAACAAAAATTCTGTTTTCTGTGTTCTACAATTCCGAAATATACTAATTTCGATTATGATACGACAGTAACAATGTTACAACTCTCCTTAACTATGAGTTACAAATTCAGACATGAGCATTTAGTTATCCTTTAATATTTCGGGGTTTGTCCAAAAAATCAAATCATGAGAAGAATAGTATGAGATAGTGAAGGGAATCTTGTTTTCTTACGCATTCATGTGTGTACATTTCTGTTATAGTTAATTATCTTTTCTAATAATGCCTTTATGGAATCAGATTAGCATGTGACCTAACCTCACAATTAGGCATCTTGTCTTGAATGTGGAAAACCATCAATAATCAATCCCATTTTAAATGAACAATAAGTTTACCAATAAATAAATATTCAAAGAGTAACCACCGTTTATTCAGTTAACTTGTTCTTATTCATGTCATTAGATTCTAAAAAACGGCTGCAACCAAATGTACCAATAATAAGCTTCAATATAAAAACTATGATCACTTCACATTGTTCCCATATATATACGTTGAATATAACGTTCACTAATTTCCACCGTTTATTCAGTTAACTTGTTCTTAATCATGTCGTTAGATTCTAAATAAACGGCTGCAACCAAATGTACCATTAATAAGCTTCAATATAAAAACTATTATCACTTCATATTGTTCCCATATGTATACGTTGAATATAGTGTTCACTAATTTCCAATGTGACAACTGACAAGTAACTATTCTGTTATATAAATATTGTTTTTATAAAAATAATTGAAGTAACTTGTACTCTGTACTTCTTTTTTTTCTTAGTGGGACACATGCAAGATTCTCTCCATATTTTTCAGCTCATGACATGAAAACCTATTGATACATAAAAACAAAACAATCATCAGATCATCAAAGATCAACGACAAACGGGCAAACACAGAGATATCAAATCCTTCTTTTTTTTGTTGTTTAAAGAACAATCAATAAAATCACATAGAATCAGTATTGAATGAAGATAACTTGTGTGTTCATTTAAAACAGGATAGAAGGATCAACCGAATCAGTATATGATCATATAAACACGACAACCGGGTTTGGTGAGCAAATGAGTATCATTAATAAACAGATTCACTAGGCTTCAATGAACAACCTAAAGTCAACTAAGTAATTTGGTGGTACCGTTTCACAGCCAATTTCGATTTGTCTTGCCATGAAATAAGCAGACAAAAGCAGAACACATTCAAATCTTTCTTTCTCTCTTCCATTATTTAGTGCAACGTGCAAAACTAACTTTCTGGCTCAAGTAAGAAGAGCATAGTTCATTGTGGCTCTAGCCATCAAGGCCACTCACTGTTAACGAGTTAAATCAAATATGGAGCTTTTAGAGAGCAGCAACACCAAATAGTATTAGATAACACTAATTCTTACCAAAAAAAATGAAAACGATAAAACTCCTGGTGGTATACATGAAGTTTTGGAGACTAGATTTCATGTACATATAATTATCAAAGAGTGAAGAAAAGATGAAACAACAAGCCATATTTACCTCAAATGATTTCAAGTTTTAAATCACCTAGCAACAAGAGCAACTCTTACAAGTTCTAAAGTCAATACTAGTTACTGCTTAATAATATCTTACTAGCTGTTTCTTCAAGCCTGCCTTGCAAGCACAAAAAGAAAGAGCATACCGGCAACCTACTCTTATGGGCCCAAATAAAAGCCCAATAAAGTTAATTTTGGGCCTAAATCTTTTTTATTTTAAAACAAAAAAGAAATTCCGACCAAACTAGACACGTCTTGTGTTTTGATTAAGACTGGTAATAACAGAGACAGAGATGACGAAGATCCCACAAAGACTTTTGAGCTGTTTGTTACTCGTAATTAACACGTGTGAATCCTGTCCCTTTCCATCTTCGCACGCTGGCTTACTTTCCAGACATCGATCCTTGTCTTTTTCTCCGATCACGCAACCATACTAATCTCAAGTATCTCTGCGGCGGCGGAGTAATCATGTGGAAGGAAGAATGGTTAGATGCAGTACTTGTCCCGGCGGGTCTCGCCGTGATGGTCGCCTACCATCTTTGGCTCGGCTACGCCATAATCCACCGTCCTAAGCTCACTGTTATTTCCCTCAACGCTGAATCTCGAAGACAATGGGTCTTCTCTATGATGACCGTACGTTTCTTTCTCCCTTCTTGGTATAATACTTCTAGATTAGGGTTTATGCTGTTTCATTGGTGGGATCTTGGACTCTGGAATTGAGATTAGGGTTTCTGCTGTTTCATTCATCACTGAGCAAAATTTAGCAGTGTTTATAAGTGAAGATTTTACCTTTAGCAGTGTTTATAAGCAAAGTTTAGCAGTGTTTATAAGTAAAGATTTTACCTTTAGCAAAAAAAGAAAAGAAAAGAAAAAGAATTTACCTTTCTGTTAAGTGGTGTGATCTTGATTAGTAAAATTCATTTTTAGTCAAGATTCAATTTTTTTTTTTTTTTAATTTTTTGTCAAGATTTAATTTTTATCATTGTTATTTTGTGAGCAGGAGCCGTTAAAAAACGGGACTTTAGCAGTACAGACAATAAGAAACAACATAATGGCATCAACACTTTTAGCCACAACAGCAATCACTCTCTGTTCCATCATCGGCGTCTTTGTAAGCAACACCTCTTCAGCTTCCAAAACCACTGCTTCACCTATCATATACGGAAACAAAAGCCCTCTTCTTGCAACCATCAAGAACTTCGCGATCCTCGTCTGTTTCCTCATGGCCTTTCTCTGTAACGTACAGTCCATCAGGTACTACGCTCATGTGAGTTTCCTCATCACGGTTCCTGTCTCGAGAGGTAAAAGAGAGCATTGTGAGTACGTTTCTAGGAACTTGAATAGAGCTAGCTACTTCTGGTCTCTTGGACTGAGAGCTTTCTACTTCTCCTTCCCGCTCTTTTTATGGAACTTTGGTCCTATCCCTATGTTTGTGTGTTGCTGTATGATGTCCTCGATTCTTTATTTCTTGGACACGACTACTAGCTTCACGAGGCATCTACATAGCGAGTCGTTTAGAGAGATAGCTGAGTCTATGGACGGTGAAATCGAATCAGCTGTTCATGCTCTGTAGCTTTTTTCTGGTGTGGATGTTCGTTGACTTTCAAGAGTTGTAATATTAACGGAGTGTCTTTGAACTGTGATGGAACAACCTTGGCTGCGTCTGACAACGCAAATAAACTGTCAAAATAACATGTTCTGTAGAATGTACACTATGTAATCTCTTGCACATTGTTGTCAGTGTATTTCTTCTTAACTGAAAGTAATGGTTTGGTTCGTATATTTCCTTGTGTTTTCTAGTTATTAGTTAGCTTCTGTAAATTACTTTCTTGGTTAACTCATTGCCTTGACTAATTAAAATCTTCTGAACCGAAGTTACATACACTACAAAATTGAACTTAGAAAACCTGAATAAGAAAAACATGTTTGACAGCGTCTTCCTGAAATCCATGTCAATAAAACTTCTTGAAATCCCTGCCAAATTAATCAAAGAAAGTATAAGAAAAAGTTGGCAGTCAGAAATTTCACAATGCTATTTTTTTTTTTGCCAAATATGTTTCAAATGAAATGGCAAAGAAATACTAGAGAGGCCTTGTATATAAAGCTGTTAAAAGCAAATTATTATCCAAGTGTCTGCAAAAAGATTTTTTAGAAAACAAATCTCCTAAACATTTTTTGTTTTTGTCACTGAGAGAAAAAGTGAGCCCAAAATAATGGCTTGATGCTTTACAAAGAGAAAAAAACTTCAAGAGTTTTTTTTTGCTAAATCATTGGCAATTAAATTTTCGGATCTAGAAATATGATAGAAGAAATTGTTACAAAACCAGAGAAAATGGATCGGATGTTTTTTCACAATTCCGATGATTTCTTTTGACTGGAGGTTGCCAAAGATAGCTCCGATAAGCGTTAAAATGTCGAAGAGAATCTTGAGGGTAGAGAATTTTAAGGTTAGCGCCATGCAAGGTGCTGATCGAATCGCGATGGTCTCTGCAATAAAGGTTAAGCTGATGAAGTTATCTAAAAACTGAAGTCCTAACTGACATAATTTGACACTGATAATCATGAACGGTGGTTCAGAAGCTACATATAAAAAGCTTTGAAACTGGGCTATGTGAACCTGTGAAAACAGATGTGAGAAGCTCTCAAAGCCAGAATTTGGACCAGGTTCACTAAAATCAGCACAATGACCTCTTTGGTGACATGTTTGACGATGGAATACAGAAGAGGGCAACGTGATGCAGACAACTTCATCTTTCTACAATCACGTATGATGAGGTTTAGTGACGGAGCAAATGTTCTAATCAGGCCAATCCTTCGAACTTTGACATTAACGTGACAAGACCAACGAGTTGTAATCAAACTAAATTTGAGCAACCAGTCATGGCCCTTACTAAAATAAATTTTGATGATTAAAATAGCCCATAAATAAAACTGTCCAAAATAAATTCCATTAACAAGCAAAAAGATTAAGTTTACCATTAATGAATTATACATTTAATTTACATATATATTTCAGAATATGTATTTTAAAATTTGTTATGTTAAGCTTTATACGTTAATCTTAAATTCTAGACTCAGAACCCTATGTTTCCAAAAAAGATTCTAGCCCTAGTACTCAACTCATACATCTAACCATAAATAACCAAACTTTAATTCTAGACTAACTAATTCAAGGGTATAAGTGATTTTAAACTTTTTATAGAAAGCTATTTTGTTTTTTTCCCTTATAAACCATTTTCGTGACAAATTTTTCTTTTGGAATATTATAGATTATTTCGCAAAAAAAAAAGAAAAACAAATTAAAGTTAGCCTAAAATAACAGAACTCTAAAGCTATAAAGCTATATTTTTATGACAAAAAAAAAACTAAAGCTATAAACAGGAGATCAAGAAATAAGCTTTTAGACTCCATTTGACCAAAGAAACTGAACTGCAGCCTGCGAATAGTTGTTTAGTCAATGCAAGTTAATATATTTATGAAAGGGTGATTGTGGCTAAGTGGTAAGGAGGAAATGTCAAGTCACCTAACACGGATATGAATCCATACTTTCGAGTCCATTTGAATACTTAGAGAGAAGATCTATCCGTGAGCTGTACTTTTCTTGGAAATTAGTTTGGACTTATCCATGGACCTGAGATATCTCCAGATTAATCCAAAAAAAAATTAATATATTTATATGCTCAATTAAAGTACCGAATTTTACAAACACACTGAATATACAATTAGTATTGCATGTTAAGATTTGATAGAAAACAATTACAATTCGTCTATGCACATATTAAGATATGATAGAAAACAATTACAACCAAAACAATCCTTAACTGAGAAGTAGTGTCAAGATACTAGTGTTTACTGATAAAGAAAAAACACTTAAGTATATGTGAGATGCATGCACCCATGTAATGTTTTTCTTTCACTCATGCAATGTTAGTATTATGCATATATGTGAATGTATAATGTATATGTGTAATCTGTGTGCGTATATTAGGTAAGAGAGAGGAGTTGACAAAGAAAAAAAAAGGTAAGAGAGAGGAATAAATAATGGTATTGACAGAAGTATAGAGAGCACAAAAGAGTAGAGATGCAGGCTTTTTTCTCTCTTTCTTGATTTTCTTTATATCCACTTGCAGTGTGATGATATATATGTATGTACTTGCATGTCATCCTTAGTGCTCTCTATCTTCTGTCAACAACCTGCATCACTCTCAGACCTGTGTGTGAATGTATATATGCAGAATCATAATGTATAAGTCTATATGCATGAATATGTGTAAGCGTATGGAGTGTGTGAAGTGAGTGACAAAGGGGTAATGGAAACTGGTGTATGTATATATAGGAGAAAGCTAAAAGAGCTCCTCTACCACATAATGTACCAAAACGTTGACTCTTTCTACACCTACATTAATCTCCTTGGACCCTCCACACATAAATATATACAAAGAGCCGATACACGACATAAATCACAAGAGAAGTTATTCCGATTAAAGATTTCAAAATGATATAAGAGAAGTTGGAAATGATATTGACTTGGAAAGGAACATAAGATTTTTTTTTGTTATGCATCTATAGTGTATATATAATTGGATCCATTCACTATAATTTATGATTTAGGGTTTTGTATTCGAATACTATTTTTTACAATATTCGTCATACAGTGGATAGAAACGAATTGTTTTTGTATCTGCGCCTCTTATTGAGATAATGACATGAGTTAGAGATAATGATAAAGCATATATTATGTTGTAATCTTATATTTGGGCTTATCCTATTACCATTAGGTTTAGGTATCAATTCTCTTGTATATAAACAGCTGAGCTGCTATGTTAATAAGATAACACATTACAATCCATTACATGGTATTAGAGCGATAAGATCCTTTGACCTAATTTACTACAACTACTACTACTATACCAATTGGTGAGAAACATCCCATATCGGAAGTATAAGAATTAAACTACTACTATATAAAGGGTTAGGGCCAATCCACTTATCACCAATTGGTTTTAAGTTGGAAGCCCATAATAAACCTGAATCTAGCTTAACACCTCTAACGATGCCAAAATCATGCTAGAAACACTAGCCAATCAATGTGGTAATCCTGTAACATGTGAGATGTGGAGGAGATACTTTTGACTTCACAGTTTGGCTATGGCTGGCAAAAACCCTACCCACCAACCAACCGTACGTCCTCAATGTGAGAGGTGGATAGGGTCGCAATACTGATTTAACTTGTCCAACAAACTCTAGGACAACAAAGATCAACCGACAAAACCAAAAATAGTAACTTTTTGAAATAGTTATATAGTGACTATACTGGCTAAGCATTCATACATATTAATGATCGTAAATCTCTGAACAGATTTTAGATGATCATAAATGTTTTTTATTTTATCTTTTAAGTTTGTTAAAACGCTTTTTAATTATTTTTTTTAAGGTAGAACAGAACCTAGTGTGGGATATACTATAATATTTAGATCTGGCTTAAATCCTACTATACATTTGTTTCCAAATTCAAGGCCAAATTTCACAATCTCCTTGGACCTCGTCCAGTTGATAAATCTTATTCCCGCAGCTGCTGAGACTCAAAGTAGAGATAACTCCATTTAAACTAAGATATAAACTTTTACATATATATGGTTTCGTTAGCTAACAAAATTCGACATTTGTTTTGTTTTGTAATTTTCTTAGATTATAACTACTTTTTCTATTAAACTTGTGACATCCATACATCCTAAAGCGTCATTTTACATACATAACATGGAACTTGAAAAAAACTGGCACCACTGAAACAATGACCCTGCAACCGAAAGAGTTATAAGTAATTGACATTACTTGACTAAATATATACTATTTGAAATGTAATTTGTCTTAAGTATATTTTTAAATCTTGTAGTCATTTTACCAAACATATACAGTATTTGATAGGGATAATTAAAGGTTATTTTTATTTTAGCAAAGACCCCTATATAAATATTTTTTTCTTAAAGAATACCAATTGAACTCCAATATTGGCTCATGATAAAAGACACATTGTCTTGGAACATGACCTTGTCTCAAAGACTAGTTCAGATGTCAAACATATCAATGGAGAACCGGAATAATTGCCGAATGTAAACCGGCGTTTTCAAAAAATTGAAAGGCGACAATGACAGATCACCAAAGTAGGGACTATGGCATTAAGAAGGGAATCAAAAATAATGGTTGGCTAGTGTGATCGGTCTGTCCTTTTTCTATTGTAATAGACACTTCTCTTGTCTTCTTCAGCTACGACTCTTACTTCTTAGGGGTTAAAATGTGAAACTGCATTCATATCAAATCAAGGAATATGTTTCATCCAATAATGGACCTGGATAAACAGTGAGTGTGAAAATTTTGGAGCTAAGTATGTTAGTTTTCCTATTGGAGAAACAGAAGAGGTCAAAGAAAAGAACTATAAATGTTGGAGGAGACTATAAAGAGAGACAATAGAAATAAATGAGTGGGGAAGAGTACTATAGAGATGAGATAATCATTAATTGAATATGGAATTTTCATTGCAGAGCGGCACATGCGATAATAATAGATTGAAATTGACAGAGAGAGAGATGAGTACCACACTTGTTTCGAAGCTGCAACTTGTGTGCCCCATTTGCTTCATTACAAAACCCATTTGTGTCTTATTGTAGTGTAGACTGTAGAGAGTATATGGAGACTATCGAAGTTGAAATTTTCAGATTTGGTGTACCTTTAAAAATTTTGCCATTACGACTACATCGATAGTCTTTTTATCTTTGGAAATGTTTTTGTCTTCTTCGATACTTCGGAACATGGCCGACCCTGAATACTGTCTCATGAAACATTTGCAACAGGTCCCAGTTTTATAGGTCCCTAAAAAATAAAAATCCAATAATATTATATATATAAAATTTTAATAATCATATAGAGTCCACTTTAAATTTGTTTCAAAAGATGTAGATAATTGTTTTTTTTTTGTGAAGAAACTTGTGTCTTATTAATACTTTGTATTTGAAATTATTGTTACAAGTTTGTTTCTGTTATTTTTTGTAATGTTGTATACTGGCCCTCGTTTTCTATTTTGGTTCAGGCCCCCGAAATTTCAGGGGCGACCCTGCTTCTGAATTTCGTTTGTTTTCTTTTGTTAGTATAGGATACTACCGATTAATTAACGATTATGTATTTGCGTACACTCTAGTACCCTACCACCACGAACGAGTTCACAGTGATCCCGTCCGTTATAACCATCTAAATGCAATATGAATGGTGTAGTGTCTACATTCATAAATTACCAAACGACTATTAAAAGCTCATAAACACTTGCATAAACAAAAATCTTATATTGACAATGATATTGAGGTTACTCATCTTCTTGGTCGAGCGTCCCTATGTGGGCATATTGACCGATCTCATTTTCCCATTTTTTAAAGACACCATCCCTATGTGGGCATCCCGGTAAGTGAACTTGTTTCACAAGAAAGCTATAATTTCACTTTGACTTCCATCAAAAAAATCATTGCCATTATTGCCGATTGATGACTATATATATGGTCTGAGAGTGCGTAGATTATTTGTATGTTGGTTCCTGTATGCACCTTCACAGTCTTACTTTCGAAGAGATGTTTATGATCTTCATCACGCCATTCTCTGGGAGTCTATCTCTACTACTAGCAGTGCCGGCCCTGAATATTTATAGACCGGAAGCAATTAATTAAAAAAAGGCCTATTGTTGTAGTTAGGAATCAAACCCATTACCTATATATATCTCTAACTTTCATTAACCATTGAACTACTTAATGTTTTATCAAATATTTTTGGCCAATATTTTACATAAAAAAAAAAGACCGGAAGCTTATGCTTCTATTGCTTCCCCTCAGGGCCGCTACTGACTACTAGTCATGCATAAGTGTATTATAAATTCATGTATTGAATTTTAAAACGAACTCAATACTTGTATATATCATTTATGGAAATGATTACTAATATTTGTACATTGTGTACAAGGTTTCGCATTCATGTCTTGTGACTAGAGTCACCACTGACTCCATCAAAGATGCAGTCGGTAGGCCACGACCTAACTTTTTTTATCAATCCATTTAATCAGTTTATCATGAGATTTTTTATACTTATTTTGTATAAATCTGGAAGAAATGCAGAAATTTGACCCTGAAACTAGGGATGTTGTGTGTCATGGAGTTAAAATGATAATTAAAGAAGGTTACAAGAGTTGTTTGACAAAAAAAAAAAAAGGTTACAAGAGTTTACCTAGTGGTCACACTTCGTGTAAGTCTTCTAAAACATTACTAACTAGTTTTTGTAGTGAGCTGTTTCAGGTCTAACGGAAGCTGGCGAATAACGGTACCGATATGCAGGATCATTCGCTGCTTCTTTTTCTTACCTTAATTTTTTTCCTTACGCATACGACGAAAATGGTGATAAACATTTTTTACCGTCATGTCACTGGCTTTCTTGAATTGAGATGTACGATTCAAGATTATAAAATTTTAATAGGATGGGCCCTACGTGCGTATTTTAGAATGTTGGCTGAGAAGAGTTGTCAAGCCACGACGATGACCAGGAGCGGTTCTCGAGGGATGTTGGATGAAGACGTCGAGCCTGGCTCCACCTAATTGCCGCACAATCGAGAAAGCACTGATTCTAAATTTTAAAATTCCCTGCGCATATGGGTTCGCATCCTAATTGCTGTATAGTATACTACTAATAGATACATCTATGTGGTTTTAAACTTATTTTCTGTATGCTGTAATTACTGATAATTTGTTCCTTCAACTAAAATGTAGGACATAATTGTTGTTACTCGTATTCATAAAGATTTTAGTTTGGTTAGCATTAGTTTTAGTGGTTCCCTAATTTCCTCTCTTGGATTCAGATCTCAACACTGACTCCGTATTAATTAAGTAAAGTGTGTCTTTTGTATATTTTTTTTTATCGATTACATGTGGTCAATCAGAGGTTCTATGTACGTATAATAAGCTTGGCCATGAAAACAAAGTTGAAATACATTTATTTTTTAAATGTTTGAAATTCACCAATTTCGGAAAAGGCAAATGAGGATAATGAACCTCATGAAGAGTCATAACGTTGTTCAATGTTCATGATGGTGGCAACTGGCAAATGTTAACCCCTATATTCAAGTTTCAACAGTTACGTCAACTTTTGAAGGAAAATTACTTTGGAAATCGAATGTGTAACGTCCGGTTGAAGTAAACCGGACACGGTCACCGAAGGTTTTCCACATGGGTTCGGTTTTGCATTTTCCCATAAGGTACAGATTCATCCGCCTTCTTCGGGACCCCATTCATCTGAACATTCTTTTCATTCATCTTTCTTTGACAATCAACAAAGTTTAAATTCCATTTTTCAAAAATTATTTAACAACCATGAAATTAAGATATGGTTCATTAAAATTTATTTTTCAACGAACAATTATGCTAATAATCGAGAATTTTGACATGAATTTGTTATTCTTTTCTACATCAACTTTCCGCAGACAAATTGCTGCCAACTGTAGTCTGTAATGTTGGAACTTGTAAAGGATGTAATGTTAAAGGGCACAAATTAATCGTTTTATATTAAACATTATATACCAAATTATATACTATACAGCTTTCTAAAAACACAATTATCGACACTACATTTTGATAAATAGGTATTAAGAAAAGTTTTATTATGAGCTTCAAATCTATAGCTTGTAACATTTTCTTTTATTTTGGTGATAAAATTTGTATAAAACATATAAAATCCTAATGAACAAACTTTAACTTGCAACTGATACATTTTTACTTCTTTTCCAAATTTAAGAGTCGATCAAATTATATAGCACAGCTGTAAATTATATATGTCGGTGGTATAAGCAAATTGTATTCTCTTACTAGATCTTGAAAAACTTATTTATTTACCAATTGCCGACAAAACTTAGAGATCTTCATATATTAAAACAGAGTCCAATCTTAAAACTTCAGAAAAACTTTAATTTAGATTCGAGCAACCAGCTTTGGAGGTACTTTTTGTTGCCATTACGATAATAAAATATTACGCTGGTACCAAAGTTAAACACATGGGATGTGATCGATCTAAGAGCATCATTATCGGGTACTCTTAGTGATGCTCTTAGTATTTAATTTAATTTTAAAAAAATTAAGAAAAGGAAGAAAGACGTAGAGACAACTCTTCCGTAAGAGCATTGAAGGGCACCTCTTAGCGCCACGCGTCACTCCTCATTTGACTGGCTGGTCGGTTTCGAAAATTAACGCTTTTGGACTCTCTCTCTTTCTCTCATTCTCTGTGTCTCTCGAAAACTCTCTTCTCTTCCAGGCGATTTGCCTTCCCCTTCGGTGGATCTTGTCGGCGGTGTCTCTCTCTCTGCTCGCTCTGTATCTCGGTCTCTCTCTC
Organism: Eruca vesicaria subsp. sativa; assembly: GCA_932364175.1. NCBI lineage: Eukaryota > Viridiplantae > Streptophyta > Magnoliopsida > Brassicales > Brassicaceae > Eruca > Eruca vesicaria. The sequence continues at coordinate 119,291 of CAKOAT010967376.1, read as the reverse complement.
TCTCTCTCTCTCTCTCTCTCTCTCTCTCTCTCTCTCTCTCTCTCGCTCTGTATCAACTGAAATTGATAGGTAATTCAGTATTGTTTTCTTCTTGATTATGCATGTCTTAGCTCATGCATTTTCTTTGTCTGATCGGTTGTTTTGTGTGGTTTGTTGGTACTCTAATATATAAAGATGGAGAAAGAGGCATAGAGATTGAAGATTGTACGAGAGAAGCGAGAAAGTTTTTGGAGAGTGAGATACATATTCAAAATAACAAAAAAAAAACTATAGGTTTCTAATTACAGTTACAATCTATTTTTCTTATTTTATTTTCTAACTCATATATATTTGATTTTCTATTTTTTTTGTTATTATTTGCATTTAAATTTATTTTTTAAAGACAATTACATATTTGATTTTATTTTTATCAACCTTTATATCTGGTTATTATATTAAAAATGAACTATTAATTCGATTTGGAAAAGATTTAGCAGTATATAAAAGGGATCCGTTAACTAACTTATCCGTCGAATATGGAGACTCAACTTTCATCGTTATCGCAACTATCTTCAAATCTCACGTCAGCAGCCACAGTTCTCTCCACCACCATCGATGGATCTCCACGTGCCGTCACCATTGACACCGGAGGAAACATGGAGCCACTTGCGTCCGTTCCCGACGCAAAGCTACGCCTCATGTGCAGCTTCGGTGGCCACATCATGCCTCGTCCACATGACAAGGCCCTAACGTACTCTAGTGGCGAGACACGTCTCGTGGTCATTGACCGACGCGCTTCACTAGCCTCGCTACGTTCTCGCCTCTCTAGCATGCTCCTTAATGGTCGGTCGTTCACACTCAAGTACCAGCTCCCTAGCGAAGATCTTGACTCACTCGTCACCATCACTACCGATGAAGATCTTGAGAACATGATTGAGGAGTATGACCGTGCCACGTCGTCAGCTACGGCTACTGCCACGCAACGGATACGTTTGTTTCTTTTCGCGAATAAGCTGGAGACTGCTGCTACTATGGGGTCTCTTCTTGATAGTGCCAAGTCGGAGACATGGTTTGTTAACGCTTTGAACCAATCCGGTTTGCTTCCTCGTGGCTTGTCGGATTCGGCCGCGGTGAACAACACTTTGGTGAATCTTGACGAGGCGGGTGAAGGAGAGGCTGAGGTTCAGAAACTAGGAGTTGATGCGGGTTGCGTGAACAACAAGCAAGGAGGTTATATCATGAACGGTGTGATATCTCATCAGGAGATGCATATGAGCTCGATGCCTGACTCGCCTATGATGGAAGCAGCGGGTGGCTCTTCGATAGGGTCTTCATCTTCTTCTCCTTCCACTGCCTATTTGCCACCGATCCGCGTAAGAGTTAGTGAAGAGCAGAGGATGGAACAACAGTTTGCTCAAATGAGCTTCTCAAACGTGGATAGTCATCAGAGGAATGTGGAAGATGGTGGTGTTGGCTTGGTGGGAAATAGGCCAATGATGAACGATTCTGCTTTGGGGTATAGCAACACACCTGTTGATGGTGTTGCTGCCATAAGCAATGGACAGGTTGCACAAGATGACAATCGATCTGATCCAGGTGTAGTGACTGGATATAGGAAGCCACCTTTGCCGATGCAGCCAGTGGCGATCCCACAGCGAGGTGCTGGTGGGTATGGCTTGACATCTCCTGATTCTGTTGCAAGGTACTTTCTTCTTCTACTGCCTTTCTTCATTTATTAATTCAGATATATAGCTCAATGTGATTCCATGTTTAACTGATCTATAAATGTTTTATGAAATGAATCTCTCTTGTTATATTTAATAGATAAATGATTTAGGTAAATTCATATATGGAGTAGGCATACAACTTTGTTTCTCATTCATTTTCTTCAGTATGCCTTGAATCTGTGGTTGTCTTTGCACTGTTTTTTTATCTTGTGAACAGTAGGCTTAGTAAATAGTAGCTAAAGAAATAGATCACTGGTTTGGAAGTATGCTATATCCGGTAATTCAGAGCCTATTTGAAGTTGTCAATGCATAAGAATCTAATTTATTTATCTAGGGTTTTTATGGTTATAACATTTACTCCCTCCGTTTAACTTTAGTTGTCATTCTCGATTTTTGCACACAGATAAAAGAAACATTTAGTTTTACATATTTTCAAGATAAAAAAACAATTATCTATACACCTAACCATTTTTCAACCAATAGAAAATAGAATATTATATAAAACTAATAAATTTTGCCTCGAAAATCTAAAACTGACATTTATATTGTGACATAGAATGACAAATATTCTAAAACGGAGGGAGTATTAGTTTATGGATAGAGAGATTCATATAGTTGGTGTAGTTTTAGGTACAATGTCCAGATGTGTTGCCAGACTTTGATGGTGTAATTAATAATCATTTTTTGTTCTTTATAGATAAGATTTTTTTATATGTAAAACTACATCACACTTGTTTGATATGTTCTTTCATGTACACAGTGATACTAGCATTTCTTCTGCTACTTCATTTTCAAAGCCGGTGTACTACCAAGACCAAGCTCCAACTATGGTAAGAGCCCAGGTAACACAGCCTGAAATCGCTCCGGTCCAGACTAGCCACGGCATACCTCAGCATGAAGCCACTTCAGCCCAAACCACATCACACGTCCTATCTCAGCCAAATACATATACAACTATTGAGCAACAACACCAACTCCCGGTTCAACAACCTTTCTTACACCAAGGTGTTCAATACATCCCTCATCCATCACAATACATCCCGGTTTACCCTCATCAGCAGCAGCAAAACTACCCAGTTTACGTGATGTCTGTCCCGCAATCTCAGCAATATGTCCCAGCAGGAACTCCCCCGCTCTATCCAAACTCAACACCCGCCACAAACCCGAGACCTGAAGTAGCTCAAAACGTTTACCGTGCCCCTATGTCACAGAACCCTCAGGTTCAGCAACACCAACAACAACAACAGCCTCAACATCATTACATGGGTTACGCAGGAGGTTCTCAACACACGGCAAACGCTAATCCAAACTACAGTACTGGAGGGTACGAGTACACAAATCCGCCAAACGAGACAATATATTACCATGCACAACGTCTTCCTAACAATGCAATTCCGTTAGCGTCTCCGTACCAAAGCATGACACCAGCGGCTGCCGCAGCTGCTTTAGCTGATATGTCTAAGCAGATGAGTCTTGATAGTGAGAAAGACCAACAGCAACATATAGCTGCGTCTCAACCGCTTTAAGCATTGAGCAATTAGTCAATGCATGTATTGTGTTTTTTCTTTTTTTTTATTATAATTATTACGTATAACGTCGAGTTCCATCCCATGAAATATACATACATAGACTTTTCTTATATCGTTTTATCTAAGTTTTTAGTTATTGTTAATGTCCCTTCCCTTCTTTTTTTGTATGTTCAAAATAAGAACTGTTTGGATGATTTATCTAAGTATTTGACTGGGTGTTGGTATATGAGTTTAGATCGATGTTTAGATATGAGTTTAAAATTTTGGACGACCGTAAGTTGATTACTTTGGATTTTCTTCTTATTATTATTATGATCATCTTTTTATTAAAATTTTATTAAGATTAGAACTATCAGATCAATTTCTATTAAATTAGTTCATAATATTTTTCATATATTTTTAATTATAACTATATACTTCTGATTACCAAAAAAAAACTATATACTTCTTTTACTGTAACAAATTTTATAATTCTTCTTTAATCTATAATTTAGATAATTAATTAATTTGTAAAGATGCTAAGTATAATTATAAATATTACTTCTGTTACATTTTATTTTTTAAAATGAATTTATATAAATCTACTAAATTATTTAAATATTTCATAAGTACAATTATGTTTTAAAATAAATATAAGGTAAACTAAACCCTCGGTCTCTCTCAATTAAGTGTATCTACGTGTGACTAAGGCCTGAGCCTCTATTCATAATAAAGATTCAGCCAGTTTTAGAATATTTTTAAGATCAAAATCTATATTACTGAAAACTTTCTTATTTTGTCCTTTCTAAATATATCATATAATCCATGTAAATAGATGCCCTCAATATAGATAGTCCATGTTTACGAATAGCTACTGAAAAAGAAAAGTGTCCGAAGTTGATGAGATCGCAGAGAGGGTCCAAACTTGGACCAGTAGAGGATATTAAAAAAATACAAAATACATGATTTCTCGCCAGCTCTGCATCTTGTACACTAAATATCACCTTGTATACCCTTAATCCTTGGCCCGCAAGTTTTTCTTTACCGATAGATAACCTGATATTAACTGTCATAAAAATGTTTTATTTTTGGTGGATATCGGATCTTCCAAAAATAAGCTTTTAAGGAGTAATCGTGGATCTGCACACCGACAACGACTTTTCTATGTCTGGATATTCCTTTTCCTCATAATAGATTGATTAACCATATATTTTATATTATTACGAAATGCTATTCATCTTGATCAACCATCCAAAACCTACTTAGTGGTATACTTTTTTATAATCTTTACATTCCCCGGTTTCACCAATGATCGAATTACCTAAGAACTCCATATGCATGACGTTGAATTGATGAGAGACTTCACTATGAGATTTAGGTAGATATTTTGTTGATTACTGTTTGCTGGTCTCTCGTGAGTGGTTGAGAACCAAGGATCATTCCATACTAAGATAGAAGATTCTAATATTATCCTTTTGATTAGTCATTTGCTAACTAAAGATCTAATAGATACAATATTGCGATATCCGTATGACGAAGAGTATGAACGAATCGGTTTCATAGGTAAAATATTCTTGAAACCGTTTTTTGAAAACTCGAAAAAATAAAATGTTAGACTTCTCAAATATTAACTAAAGTTTGACCTGCACGTCCGCACATGTATTTTTTATCAGAAAACTTATAAAAAATCATGCAGTGATGTGTTATACAACCTCTTGAAACTGTTTTCGAATTGCAGCAAAACCGAGTTACCGTCCAAGCATTCTCCATGGTTTGTACTATGTTGTCTGAATTGACTTTCCAAGCCAATGGGAGAAGTCAGCACAATGCATAAAAGTTGTTAACTTTGGATCATCTTTCTTTAGAAACATTTCTTCGTTGCTTTTATGCTTACCTATGTGTTGTAAAACTCAATTAACACACTTATTGCATTTTAACACATGTTCTCACATCAAAGTAAGCAACAACAACAAAATTTTGAGAGTCTGAAATTGGAATCCTTGAAGAGTTGAGGTTCCAATTGTTGTAGTTATTTTATAGTTATTTAAAAAAAAATCTAATTGTTGTATGTTGGAAAAACAAAACTAATCTCATCCCTTATACATTATTTGTGTAATGATTTTGACATGTGTCGTCACCACAATCAATTCCACTAAAACTGATTACATCTCCACTAATAATGATGACATGGACATTTACATTGAATGTTACTAATTACTATATATGTTTTATAAGTTTTTAGAAATATGGTAGTAACTTACATATTATCATTAATATAAAAATGAATAATATAATGGTAGAAAAAGAAAATATTGATATTTACAATTTTTGAAATATTTAAAGTCTATTTTTATAGTTATATAATTTTATTAATTAAAATTCTTTAAAATATTATGTGGCTTTTGTTAAAAATATATAATTTTCTAATCCCAATACCGTTAGTTTATTTATAACATCTATAAAATTTTAGAAATATTATTCAATTTTATATTTTAATAATTATATACATAACAAAGTTTTCTCTTAATTATATAGAATATGATTTAGCATATCTTAATCAAAAGATAAAGATAAAAATATATTTCTAAGATTTTAATCTTAAATATACATATATATTATTAACTATAAATTTAAATAATTTTTGTTTTCTTTTATCTTAATTTTTACATAGAATTAACGTAAAATTGATAGGGTAACAAACAATAAATTTAAAATTTAAGTAAATCATATTTTTCACTAAAATTTTATTTTTAAAACTCTTATTTCTGCATATGGTGCATGAAAACACCTATTTTTTAATGAAAATATACAATTTTCAACATTAAATTGTTATTAATAGATATAGATTTTTGGGTGGAGATTGTCACTAAATAGAAATAAATTACACATTAATAAATATTAAAAACTATTAAACCAGAAAATCCTCATTAAGATCTTAACCAAGATTTCGACTCAAATCTTGGCCAATGCAAATGGATTAGATCTTCACATTTGTTTGATTCCTCTATAAGAAGGCGTTTGAAGTGTTGCGACATTTCATTATTACAAGCTAGTAGTGTATTAACTAAGTAAATACACCCATCTCCATCCTCCTCGTATTTATACTCTCTTTGCAAGCAAAGTTATTTGCTAAATTGTAATTAGTTTTTGTGTGTTTTTAGTTAATATGAATAACTGTGGAAACCCATTCAAGGCTTTGTTTCCAAAGAAGAACAACGCACATCTTCTCTCTCTACTGAACGACTTTGAGACAAGTTTAACGGTATCAATTGCACAACTTGTACCAAAGGATAATGATGAGAACGGTTTTCTCACTTTTTCTTGGATGGTTCATGCAATTCACTCTCTTTGTGAGACGCACCAGAGTATCACGACACTCGTTACCGATCTAGACGTTCATGTATCCGACATGGAAGAAAGTATGATTTATATGCACGGTGACATCAGTGTTAAGCTGCGTCAACTCTGCACCGCCTTCAACTCAGAGCTGTGCCGGCTTAACCACAGAAACCTTTTACTCAAGATTGCTTGTCGTAAGCCTGAGGCTTTTTCTTTATCGCAGCTCGACGGTTGGAGGCAGCATATGGCTTCCAAGAACCCGAGAATCGAAATCTGCGGTGAGGTTTTGAGTAGTCTTGTTGAATCCATGAATCATCATCATAGCCTCTACAAGAAGGTGAAGAAGACGAAAGAAAATGAAAAAGAAAAGGTTCTCCTGCGAGCTCTATATGGTGCACAGGTCGAGACTTTATACATATTCAGCGTGTTTTATGCAGCGTTTACTGGTTCTTCCAAGAATCTCTTGTATTTAATCATTCCAAAGGATATGGAGGAGGTTCCTTGGGGCCAAAATAGATTCATGGTTATAAAAGATCTTGAGGCTGTTGAATCTGGTGCGGAAAATTTTTGCACAGCAGTCCAAGAAGGGTTAGTTCCTAATTTGTTGATGGTGGAGCCATTGAAGAAATCGGTGATGGAACTTTCAGAAAGGGTTGATCGTGTCTCCAAGGAAATGAGTTGCTTGTCTGATGTGGTGAGCTCTGCTCGAGATACATTGTTCAAGAGGCTCATGACCAAATTCGAAGATAATAAAAAAAACACAATTTCATAGTTTATAAATGAAGACTAATCACATTTAAACAAGACATATCAATATCAATCATAAATAACATATAAATCTATAATGTAAAAACATAAACAATTAAATTTATCGCCTTTTCAAAAATTAAATATATGATTATAAAAACAAACACCCGCAGATCAAAACCTAGTTTACATAATAGTTGAAACTAATTAAATTATTAATAAAATAATACATGTGTTCAATAAATCTTTTGTCAAAAACTTATCACTTTAATTGGTTTAACATCCAAAGGCAAACACAGTATGAACAACAACACACACGCCCGTAACTGAACGACATTAGTATGAAGATTTCACTTCTTGGGAATCAACTCGATGACCCAAAACCCCAAATCGCCGATCCACTATGAGAGGAGGGAGCTCTCTTAAGAAATGCATCTCTCTCTCTATGCTCGCACATTTCTTCTTCCTCCTAGGATCATCGTATATTAGAGATAATATATCTCACATCAAAAATTCAGTGGGATCTTAAGTAATATATAAAAGGCTAGGATCAATCCATTAATCACCAATGGTTTTAAGTTCATAATAAACTCGAATCTAACATGGTATCAGAGTAAAGATCCTAAAAAACCTAAATCCCTAATTAACTAATTAACAAGTTATGTTTAACCTTCAGATTAGGTATAATTGTCATACTTAGTTTCCTCGACCGAGTATAAATATCTTACCGTTCCTAGATTTCTGGTCGATTATAACCATCATCTTGAGGAAAGTCATTAGGGATAATATATCCCACATCATGAATTGAGTGGAACACCTTGAATAATATATAAAAGGTTAGGAATAATCCAATAATCACCAATTTATTTTAAGTTGGAAGCTCATAATAAACCTCAATCTAACATCCTCAAAGCTAAAGGTTTGGAAACTTGATAATTATTATTACTTGTAACAGAGTATATATACATCGATGTAGTTAGGGTATTAGAGACAGATATTTACATAACATGACCTTATTAACTTCTCTATTCTATACGCCCCCTCAAGATGGAGGAGCCTTTGCAACTCCAATCTTGTAACAAGCATCTTGAAATGGTATGCGCGGGAGAGGCTTCGTTAGAGCATCAGCAAGTTGATCTTTAGTGGGCACATGAGAGACACGTAGTTGACCAGCCTGTATTTGTTCTCGTATGAAATGATAATCCAAGGCCACATGTTTCATTCTTGAGTGAAACACCGGGTTCGCGCAGAGGTACGTTGCTCCAATATTATCACAATAAATCACTGGCATCTGCGGTATATTTATCCCAAGATCTGATAGCAGAGAACATACCCACCGAACCTCTGAAGCTGTGTTTGCTACTGATCTATATTCCGCTTCTGTTGATGATCGAGAGACCCCCTTTTGTTTCCTTGAAGTCCATCAAATGGGATGGCTGCCCAGGTATATCAGATACGCATTTGTTGACACGAAATCATCCGTGTCCCCAGCCCAATCGGCATCAGAAAACGCATGGATGGATAAAGGATTTTGTCGACGTAGAAGAATACCGTGCGTAGAGGTGCCTGCAAGGTATCGCAAGATCCTTTTTGCTGCTCCCCAGTGCTCATCCGTTGGTTTATGCATAAATTGAGATAACTTGTTTACTGCATATGATAGGTCTGGCCGGGTTAAAGATAGGTATTGAAGGCTTCCAATGACAGCCCTATATGTTGTGGGATCTTTCAATGGTACGCCTGAGAAGAGACTTAGCTTCGGGGAGGTTGGTAACGGTGTCGTCACCGGTTTTGCGTCTAGCATATTTGTCTTCATGAGAAGGTCGAGTATGTATTTTCTCTGCATTAGGTGAAGTCCTTCTTTAGTTCTTGTGACCTCAATGCCGAGAAAGTAATGTAAATTCCCCAAATCCTTGATGGAAACTTGATAATTATTATTACTTGTAACAGAGTATATATACATCGATGTAGTTAGGGTATTAGAGACAGATATTTACATAACAGGACCTTATTAACTTCTCTATTCTATAAAAGCTAGAGAATGTAAGCAACAAAGGTTAATCACTTTATCACCGATTCAAGATTTGGAATTTCAATTGATTATTCCATGAAATTGATTCAAGGTATTGGTTTGTGGTTTCAGAGCTTAAAAAAAGCAAAATATAGAGAAGTTCTTCAACGAGGGAAAACGCTTTACCTGGAGTTATCCAAAAATGAAGACTTAGCTACCTCAGTATCTTGCTTTTGAGTGGTTTAAGAACTTCAGAGACTAAGCTGATTGATTAACAAAGCTAATGTGTGTTTCCATCACTCTCTAATGGGACAGAGCATTTGAAGTCATAGTAGGAGAACTAATTATTGTTGGACTTTTTAAGACTAATATGGTACTTTTGTTGATTCCTTGCTTCTCGGGTCAGCAAGGAAGTTTTAGAAAGCATGTTGGTTTTTGTTCCTTTCTGTGATACATTTTACAAGAACGACAGGGAAATAATCTGACAGTAGTTCCTATTCAGATGACTTTAAGAGAAAAAAAGTTGAAGCAAAGTTTAATGAGCTCGGGGACATGTGTGAAAGTGGTTAAATCTAGCCCGAAGCATGCAGCTTATGAGTTTTTTAAAAGAATTCGAAGATAAAATGGTAATTACAAAATGGGGATCAGATGGAAACTGGAATCTGAAGAACCTCAAAGCATCAGGCTGGAAGGCTACGTGAACTTGTGGGGGAAAAGATACAATTCAGGTATCACCAGTGAGAGGTAATGTATCTATTTTAAACTTTATTAAAAATCTTTTCGTTACAAAGAAAATAATGAAACAAAGACTCCAAGCCAATCCAACTTTTTTGCAGAAACTACAAGCCAAGATCATGAGGTTTGAAGAATCTAATTCCATCAACGCTTGAAGAAAATTTTCTAGGTTCGTGCTTTTGTTTTGATTTCTTTTATGGATTATGAATCTCTCCCCTGAAATTGGGGATTCAAAATGGGATTTGGATCGTTTTACCGGTTTAGAAATAAAGTAATTACAGAAATAAAGATAGTACCAGTTTCTTTCGTGTTCTTAATATTTAGCAACAAATTAATATTATATGTATTAATACTTCAAATCGAAATGCATGAAATAGTATTATATTCTGTAGTAATACGATTTATTTATACAATCTATTCTTATGTTTATGTAAAAGCAACCAAGGAGTTGTATAACACAATAAAACGAAAACCATCATAATATGAGAAAACTAATCGACTATTATTTCTTTTTCCACGATGAAGATGAAGGAACTCTTAACCTCCACAACCACCGCCGCAACCGGCTCCGCCACAGCCTCCGGCGGCGGTCGTGTTACGAGAAGTGCCTCTGTCGTCAGAGGCTCCATCGGCGCAAAAGAGTAATAGAGCCGAGAGGACACAACAGCCGAATAGAGCCAAGAACACAAGATGAAAAAGGTTACTAACATCGAAGTGTGTTGTTGTCGCCATGCTCATTACATCTTCTAAATGTCTAGCCATCTCTCTCTAACTAAGATATGTTTTAATGTGGATGAGATTGAGTTATTTAACGTGAATGGCTTTCCTACTTATAGTTGATAAATTCGTACGTTTATATCATTGACTTTTTCATAAATTTTTTGGTTTGACTATAATAGATTTCTAAGAATATGTGTTGTTTATATAAATTAAAAAGACTTCTAAACAAAATAATCATAAAAGTCATCTATCTTAATACTATTACTATTGTCCAAACAAAAAGTCATCTATGGTCTAAACACGATTAACTGTGGAATTTTGATGTTTTAATGGGATTCAGTGTACTAATGTTGGCCTAATTACACACGCTTTCTTATAATTTGTAAGATAAAATTATATATATTCTTTGGAATAATTTAAAACTTGTAGTTCAAGATTAGTAGGGTTATTTAAAATCTTATAGGTCAGGAAAGAATACTGTCTTTAGGAAATTTCTGGCTGGTCAATTTATATTAGATAACGTACGTACTTCTACTTAAGTTTTTTCGAGGAAATTCGGCTGTATTATGTTGACTATGCTAAATTATGGTGAGAATAGTCAAAGCCCATACTAAAATGTATGAACACCTTGATTTGCATTGTGATTGGTTGAAATATTTGTTTCAGAGGTCAAGATTTGACTGGTCGTTCAATTAACTTTGTTAAATTCAAATAATGTGAAAATATCTGCAGTGTTTAAATGCTTTATTTATCACTTTACACTTTAGGGAGTATTTGAAGGGATTTTATTAAATAGTGGTATACAAAAGAAGAATGACGTGTTACACATGAAAAGCCATAACTCTCTCTAGTCTATTTCACGTGAGTTCTTATTCATTGTTTGTGCAAATTTAACTATACATATGAAAGTTCAAATCAAAGATTTTTGACGGAAAGCCTAATGTTTGGTCTTCTCCTTTTTCATTTGGAATCTTCTTATTCTCCACTAACAAAATTTAGCTCATAAATATATATACATACATTCATATATATATATATATATATGTGCATATTGATACCGGCTTTTGTTCACGTTATTTTGTTGATTTATGACTATAGTTGCAGTAGAACTGGATCAAATCTGAATATTGAAATGGTGAAGTAGATGACAGAAAAAAAAAAGAAATGGTAAAGTACTAGTGAACACTGATTTACTTCTAAACTCAGGTCATAATCTGAGACTTTTAACTACTGAACTCGAGGAATTTAAGTTTACAAAAAAAACTCGAGGAATTTTAACGTATGAGAGGTTGAAAGATGCAAGAAAGTAATTAACTAGTACAAGTTATAATAACTCAACTTTTGGACCAAAACTAATAAATATACCATAGATGAGATTTTAATTAATTAAGTTGGGTATTCTAATTTCAGCCTAAGGATATGTTGATTGTCATTTGATTTCATTTGATGATTTGCTCTGAATTCCATGTTGTAAGAAAACACAAAACCATGACACTTTCATTTATTTGAACTAAGGATTCAATTTTCTGTTTAGTATAATTATTACAGACATCATTAACTCATATGCATATAAATATCGATTATACATAGACGAGTAAAACCATGAAGAAATTATGCATGTTTCTTGCTTTTAGCAGTTCCTCTAGGGATTTTGCTAAGAACATTCGAGTCGACTTTCCTGTACAGTTTTCTCATCTTTCTCATCAACTTACCCACAACTCTATCCACGTCATTCTCGTACATCTCGTACATAACCGGCAATGTTTGCATGCTTACAAACCCTAAACGGCATGACGTCCATCAATTAATCCTCTGTTAAATAATCAATAGTTAAACTTACATAGTCTAATAAGTATACTTCTTACCTACGAACAGAAGATTCATAAAGTTGATACATGTCCCGATGACGGATAGGATGTAAAGTGAGATTGTTGTCTGAAAAAAGTTGAAAAATAATAGTAATTATAGTTTACATATAATCGAAACTATATTGAAGTGACTATATCAATATCTTACGAGAAAAAAGAGTGGAGGATCTCTTCCACAAGCAACATCAAGAAGCTTGGAGAGGATTTGGTTGAATCTAACATGAAAGCTTGTTGCTAATTCCTTGAAAGAAGATTCGTCTAGTACCACTTCAGGTATGATTGGCCTTTCCCTGCATATTGATTAGTTAAAATCCCGGAAACTGTATATTTCTTTGACCAAATCAAGATATCGAAAAGATTAATCAAAGATATATTACCAATTGAGAAAATCAGAAGCAGTGGACCAAATGAAGAAAAGAAGCATGGAGGTCATGGAAGCATGACAAACTAGGGTTATGAAATTGTATTCCACTACTTCCATTAAGAACCATAAGAGACTAACTCCTATCACCAATGTTGCAGCTATTTTCGGCTCTCTCCATAACAAAATATCCGCAACTGTCAATCACAAATATAAAAATTTCAAATTTCGTGTCTACAATATCATTTGTAGAAATCATGAAGATTCTTCTACTATATACACTGAGAATTGATATAGATATAAAACATGTACTTATTTTCACGTATACATAATACTCATAATTTAGCGGATATAAAATTATAGAAATGAAAAAAATAAATACCTGTGCCTCCTCCCAATATAGAGTGAATTGATCGTTGGCGATTGAAGAGCTTAGTTTGTTGATGCATCATTCTTTCGTCTTCGGAATCAGATCCCCCAAAGATTGGCATGATGTGGATGCTTACGAATTAAATGGAAAGAGTAGTTAACTTTAACGTGCTGATTCTGTAAATTTGTTGGAAATATAAGAAGAGGTAGACAGACTAGAGAGGTTCTAGGCTTGGGAACAAAGTTAACACATTTTCATGAAGCAAGGAATAAGTAATGGTTTTGTCCTTAATCATTCTCCGATTTGTTTCTTCATATACACGTTTGGATAAACAATTCAAACTCCTAAATGAGAATTACGTACAAGTGATGTTTTATATGGCAAAGAGTGTTGAATCCTAAATTAGTATAAGGTAAGATGTTTAGGATGGTATATTCTTCTCCTTTTGCCTAATTCAACTTCCAGAACTGCCGTGAATATAAAGACTCATGGACTTGGGTCACTCCACGTCTTATGGCTGGTGAGTGGTGATCCCGTTCACGGTGGCTCAATAAATGTATACGTATTTCTGGTAATGGTCCAATTGAAAGATTATCTATTTTGATTTTTTACGGAGAATATGTTAGCAACTGATAAATCTAAAAAAAGTTCTTTAATCTTGTATCGGTAAAATCTAATTTTGTGTTTTCTAAAACTAACCAGGATAACCTAAAAGAAAACAAACTATTCTTCGAAAAAAAACAAATAACTTTTTAAAGTATATTATTCATCTGTAATCTCGTGCATTAAGATAATTGGATTTTACAAGTTATTTTTTCCTATAGGAGGAGCAATAATAACAACGCAATTGTAATACTACTCACTAGGCGTGAGAATCATAAAGTTCATATCATGATCGATGCTTTCGACCCACTTACTATTATTTCATTTACCTTTTTAATACCAGTGTTTTTAGCCTTGTTTCTCAAATAAATGAAATTTGGTAGATAAATTCCATTTCCATTTTAAAGTGTTTGAATAAGCATAAATATATGGTCCGGGTTGGCTGGAACAGATGATAAAATCTCAGAAGTTGTCTACGAACACGATGGTGTTAACCTATCCATTGAACAAGAACCAATGTCTTCATTAACATCTGGTGCCCAGAGCATCGTTTCATCTCTCTTGCCTAATCTATGAAGTTTCGAGTTCGTTGTAGCCGCTATTATGGTCTCTTTTTGTTTTTAAGTTTCTAATTCATGTAAACAAAAAAAAGTTTCTTCATGTATTCCTAAACTTTTTGCCTATTAAGGCTCAATGAATATCTTCAGCACGAAATATATATGGGATTTGACGTCAAAATTAACAATAATAATGGTTAATAATGAAATAACAACATCAAACTTCAAAGTAGAAGACACATGTTTGCATGAGCTACAACTTCAACAACCAACGTGTGAACATATTTTTAGTGACCATTTACACACCAAACATTCCATTTTCTCCTTCCACAAGTGTTTCTGGATTATGATATATGAGCTCTTATTTACATACGTCATTTTTATATCTACTGTAAACAAATTAAATCTGAGTATTAGTACTAAGCAAACCGATCAACCGTTTGATAAACACATTCCAATCTTTGCTTCTTCTCTTTTCATGCTACATTAAATAAATTCCAACAATGTTAAACTTTAAGTCTACAAAATCTACTAACCAAAGAATATGAAACAACTAAACTTTCCATTACAATGCTACACTAAAGAGAACAGGACATGTTCATTAATTTACTGCACTTGCGCCAAAAGACGAATAAATGAGTGATTGTGGCAATGATTATTCACTCGTATCCCCAAACGCACGCTTCTTCTCAAATCATCATTTTTCACATAGACATTTTTTTTCACATAGACAAGTTAATTGACTGTTGTTGTTGTTAACATATTGAATTGATTATGTTTATATACATATACGAATGCATTTTACCTTATATTTTTATCAGTGTGTGAGATTAATAGAAGTAATAATGACGTTAAAGGAGACGGCATCAAATATTGGGACGACACAAGTACTATCACCGAAAGTCTCTTCGCTTCCTGTCATCACACTTCGAACCCGCCTTTTTTGTATTTACTAGTATATGTTTTGATAACGAAAATACTGATACATTTAGTCTAATCAGTCACTTGTTTTTCCTTTGGTCGATAATCAATATATAGAGATAAAGTTAGTGATATATAGTTCGAAATTTTATTTGTGTTTGATTTTATGATTTATAAGTTTCTTCCACTTAAGAAATGAAAAAGTGTTTGATTTTATGATTTATTAGTTTCTTCCACTTAAGAAATGAAAAAAAACGGATAGATAACTGACGCACAAATACAACGAATAAAAGTCTTAAAACACAAAACAAAAAAGATTGTACATTCGCATTATTTGAACACTTATTCCCAATTTTAGCCATCACTATTTATTGTTTTATGTTTTGCTTAAGTCGGATGAATCGCGAGAGTTCTTAGTACACAAACCTCGAGCGTAATAATATGAAGTTTTTGATCAACCATTTGACAATATATAATCTTATATGTATTAGGTATTAGGTTACAAATTATGTTACAAAAAAAAACTTATGTATTAGGTTACAAATTATGGTATCCCATTGCTAATTAACTAAAATGATAAGACGCCGCACTATAAGCAAGTGCACTATAAATAGTCCTATATGTTTGAAAATTATATTCAATCCATGTTTCTTAATTTCAAATTAGAAAATACAATAATAAAGTAGAACAGTGTAACAAAAAGAAGCCTTTCACTTTCCTCCTCTATAAATAGAAAACAGATGCACATATCAAAAACCACACAAACTTCCATAAAGTCTCTCTCGAACCAAAGAGAAGAAGAAGAAGAAGATACATGGTGACAATCAAGGCCACATGGGTTTCCCTTTTCACTCTCGCGGTGATTCTCCTTATGATCCTAGTCCCGGTGGCAGAAGCAGTGACATGCTCTCCAATGCAGCTAAGCCCATGTGCGTCGGCAATAACGTCTTCTTCTCAACCTTCAGCGTTGTGCTGCGCGAAGCTGAAGGAGCAGAAGCCATGCCTATGTGGGTACATGAGAAACCCTAGCCTCCGTCGCTTCGTCAGCTCTCCCAACGCTCGTAAAGTCTCCAACCGCTGCAAGCTCCCCATACCAAGGTGTTGAAAGAAAAAGCGTTTGCTATTTATGATCATCCTATATATGTTTGAATCCTACTTTTGTTGTGTGTTAAGGATGTTAATAAGGAATTAGTTATTAAAGTAAGTGTTACCCTTAATATTGTGTGATGATGCTTGTATGCATCTTATTTCAACTTTTGTTTGCTGTCTTATTTTGCTGTGCTATATAAGTATATGATGGTGTAATCAATGAGACAATATAATATAAAAAGTATATTTCATAAATACAGAAGAATCATTGTACAAGAACAAATCAGCTTGATCATCACAGCTCACAGATCAAGAGTATCTTGAATCAAAATAAGACAGCAAGGTTGTTATTCTAGCTGATAATGAGTTATTTATTTGTAGGAGATAGTTTTGAGTTGGTAACAGGGATCCTTCTTTCTGTTGTCAACAGGGATCCACTTTACTAAACGCATAAGCTCTCTGAAGGATAAAGTTTTGTACTATGGCATGTTTTGGTTGTTAAAAAATAAATGGGCCTACTGAATAATAAGTCCAATGAATGACCCATTAATGGTGTATGCCATATTGTTTTGTATTTCTCTTTATTTAAGTCCAATGAATGACCCATTAATGGTGTATGCCATATTGTTTTGTATTTCTCTTTATTTAGAACAAAACTAGATCCTAAATTTAAATCCTATACCATAAATCTAAATCTTTCACCTCAAATTTAAAGTCAAACTATAAATCCTAAATCTAAATCTTATATCCTAATTATTTAGATTAATGTTGATATTGTTCCTTTAAAATTTAAGGTTTGAATTTTAAAATGTATGGTTTGGATTCATGATTTATGGTCTAGAACTTAGATTTAGACTCTAGGATTTAAATTTAAGGTCTAAAATTTGAGTTTAAAATTTAGGGTCTAAAGTTTAAAGTTTAGAATTTAAGGTTTAGGGTTTGGGGTTTAAGATATAGAGTTTAAGTTTAGGATCTACAGTTTAGGTTTTAAAATATATGGTTTAGATTTAGGATATAGAATTCGGATTTAGAATCTATATTTGGGTTAGGGTATAGTGTTTGAATTTAGGCTATAAATTTTTGGTTTGGAGTTATGGTTTAGATTTAGAGTTTAGTTAACGATGTTAGTGTTTTATTTTTATTCTTTTTAGCTATTTTAGTTTTTAAAAAATATATTTAATAATTTTTATTCATTAATCTATGTAATACAATAAATGATTGTTAGAGGTGAAGGGGTAAACCTAAGTTTTGTTCCTCTGTTAATTAATTTTCTTGAAGATGTCTAGAAAATGTTTTGCTAACGATGAAGTCAGATATTCAAGTATATGAAGGTATATCTATGTGTTTCGCTAAAGATTGTACATATGTGATATGTGCGTTGTTCATTGTCATTGGCATTGTCATTGTCGTATCTAAACTTAACACCGAGCTCTATAATTTATTTGAACTTAAAATATACCTCATCGTGAGTAAAACTAATACCTTAATCAAAGATAAAGGAGACACGATTTCGACTTTATCCTCTCAGACGTATATTATATAGTGTTCATACGTTTGACATTTAGCAGCAAACTTAAACATCAACTTTGTTTTATATTTGTTTTAGTTCATAGAAGTTTAAACTTTCATTTTAGCTCGACCTAACTATATCACACCTTTAAAAAGAATACCATGCTGGCTCTCTACATATCCAAAACCTGCAAATATTTCTTCTCATCTTTTCCCCAACCGATATTCCCTCACTATAGTCCTTTCTAATTTTTCAATATTTTTCAAATTATGTTCTTTTACAAGGTATATTCTTTAGAAATAGTTCAGAAAAAGGTATATTCTTTAGCGTAGACCCAAAAAATCATGATTTTTTCGTAAGCAATGTAATTTAATCAAAAATTAAAATAAATGTAAGTTATGACTAAAAAGGAAACATCAGTACGCAATAATCAAAAATTAACGTACATGAGATTTGATTGAATCTCTCGTTATCATGGACCTATTAAGATTATGTCGTTTTTTTAACTGAAGTTTTGTCGTTTTCAACAATGCTGAATCTTATATATTAAAACAGAAGTCATGACTTGACTTCATTTATGATTTTTTTAAAATGGACTGTTACTAGAAAGTTATGTTACATTAACTTTTTAATAATCTTATTATTATTATATCTTATGAAAAATCATATCTATAATAACAAAGATACACTTAATAATTTGGTTTTGGTAAATTATCCCACACCTTTCAACTTAGTCACGCAAAATATGTCAATAGATATAAGTTTAGAAATCTTCTATTATTTATAAGGAAATATATCAATAATAGTTAAATGCATCCACAATATATTAACAAAAATCACAGATTAGTAATATGGAATATTTATGTATCCTAACAAAATTTACATGTTATATATATTAGATAAATTTATTTCGATGTAGATTTTTAAAATAATATTGTATTAAAAAAAAAGAAATTGTTTAAAAACTCCTTTTTAATAAATTTTTTTATAATATTAATTTATGAAGCTATAAGTTTAGTTTTTAACAAAAATTTCTTCGAAGTTTATATAATCTTTGCAAATTGAAGTATACTAATATTTAATCAAGCTATATTTATATTATTTTATCTAAAAATGAAATACTAATCTAACAAACAATAAAATATAGAAGAAGAAACAAACACATGTTTGAAAAATATGTATAATATAAAAAAATTGAAACAATCTATTTGATTAAATCACTTATTACATAATATTATTATGTTTGAAAAACATTTACTATACATATCGTAAATATGTGATTACTATAATATATACCAATTTACAAGTGAAAACAAAATGTTTATATAACTAACTATAAACGAAAACAAACACCCGCGCGGTTGCGCGGTTCAAAATCTAGTATAAAGTTGAAGTTGAAATGCTTTGAACAGGTTCTTATTTTTATTTATTTTCTCATAAAAAGAAAGAAAATCGTTTACGCATCTGATATTTATAATGTACGGACATCATAAACAGTCGACACAGTTAGTATAGAGCCATATCTATTCGTAACAAAATGAATCTTACAATTTGAATTTACGGTAACACGGCACTGAACGTTTATGATGTCATTCCAATATACTGAAACATGGAATCTGCGTTTCTTTTGTTTTGTATTTTTATTACAAGAAGAATATTGGAACTATGCATGAAGATGGATGGACGTTGGTAGTCTTCTGGATTAGTTAGATGGGGTCAACTTAACCATTTGTTAACTATTTAATTATAAAATTAAACTATTTCTTAAGTGAGCTACGTGCAAAATTAAATTCTAGTTTTGTGCATACGTTGCTGTAGTGCACTGCGTCATACATGTTGACTTATGCAGCATATCTATCATTAAGGCTGAGAAAACTCGACATGTTTTAATTTGTGCTATGTTGCATTCTAGTTGAGACTTTCAATTTAACTGAAGGTTAATTGTGTGCTGAGAAAATTTTACATTTCTAACTAGATGGACAAGCAATGACTATCACTTTTAAGTTCTCGTAGTCTTGCGGAAGGATACATAGCCGAGCTAATACTTAATATTTTGCCGGCTGGAAGGATAGTGTGATTGTTTTCTCTAAATCCAGGTTCAACTCCAGAAAAAAATGTTTTTTTCATTACAAAAATAAGATTATTATCACTTTTTACTGATGATTGACGCATGACAAAAATACACTGGTGTAAATGATATTAAAAATTGTATTTGAGAAACTATGTAAAACATCCATAATTTTACAACCCTAGAGTTTGGTACAACTATAGAATGATAATAAATTAATTAGATGTTGAAATTTTTTTTTATTAGATTTAATACTGTATGTGAAATTACAAATCATCAAACAATATCAAACGTGCATTACTTAAATCCGTTGCAAATTAGGATAAATACTCGTACTAAACTGTATAAATTTTTCAACAACATATATGTAATTCAAACCCCAATACATATTGCATATGTTCGAATTCTGGTATATCACTTATAAAATAATTAATTTATTGATTTTGTATTTTAAAATGCAGATTCAGTCCATAATACAAGTAACTGAAATCATCTATTCAGACCTCAAGTATAATAAACAGCATAGGAATATGAATCTATTTTCTAATCTTCATCTATTTTCTAATCTTCAGTAGGGCTTCCCGGCATTGGATCCTATGACCATGATTAATCCAGACTTTTAGAGCACCATCAACGTCCGTATTTAGCTGGATTTTTAGAGAAAAAGTGAGCTGTGGGTCCCAGAAGAAAGTGAGATACGTTTGTTTCTGACGCAAAATTGGATACGGGTTGTACACTGTTAGCGGGTCCCACTGTCACGTGATGACCCGCGATGATGTCTTTTAATTTTTTTTAATCAGAAAAAAAGTAAAAAAAAATATTAAAAAAAATTTGAAAAAATATATAGAAATTTTTTTTAAAAAAATATGTCAAGATAGTTAAAAACTTCAAATTAAGAATCCAAGTTAATCATGTTCTAAGAAGCTTTAGATAAGATACATCTGCAGTGATTTTTGTGTGGATTGTTGTTACTGGCATGCGTCATGAGATGGTCTTCACATTACATGAAATGTCTTGTCTTTGTTAGTGCAATCTGAGTATTAAAAACTATTTGCCCAAATTTCATTTTTAGAATATTGTGTATAGGTGTGCAAGGGAAGCAAAATACAAAGGGATATTACAGAAACTTGATTTGTATATATCTGTACGTAAACAAGAGACATTGTCCTTTTCAAATAGACATTATCCATCTCATAAAAAGGACAATGTCTCTTGTTTACGTGTGTTTTTCTTTTGAATATATCCTTGACACATCGCACAGAAACAAAAACAAAAAAGAGTAAGGAACAAAGATAAATAGCCCTTTGAGGATACTGAGTGATGGATCATAAATGAATATGTAATTTCTCTTACATTTTAATAACTACTATAATTTCATTGAAAACATTCCTCACCACCGACTCCAGACTTCGGCGAATGGATTCCCACAGTTGATGACGCCGTAGATAAAAATGCCACATCATTTATGAACAAAACCCAAACTTACAAAAAAGCATATATAAAAACTTATCTAATGAAACTTAAATAACGAATATTAACTTAATTAAGGTTATTTTTAAATTGATAAATCGTTTAATACAAATATAAATACTATAAATATAGAATTATATCAAGTTTTGACATACGATATAAAAAATATTTACAGCAAAAAAAAAAAAATAGACACCTACTTTTACATACTAAAAACTATATTATAGCCTAACTATTCCTATAAACCTTACTTCACATATAAATAACATTTAACACATTAGATATACAATATTTTCACTTTACACTCTTACTACATTTTTTTCATTTCATTATTATTTGGTGTCAATAGAAGAATCCAGTAAACCAACAATCGAGAAAAATATAGGCAAATATAATGATCCCGACCCCGCGCTTGTGCGGGGAGTATGCAACTAGTGTGGATAAAAGTATAGTTGAATGAACGTTTTGCCAGAAATTTTTTTGTCTAGTTTAACTTCAAACTTGTATTAATTTTTACTAGTGAGTAGAATATGTCTGACATTATTTAGTTGACCATCTTAAGCATTTTTCCATATAAACCTTTTTTTTGAGAAATTCATATAAATCACTTCTCCACAAATGTATTTAAACTAGGTGGCTTCCTGCACCATGTGCAGAAATAAAAGTTTTCAAAAATAAATTTATATTTAAAAAATAAAATTTAATTAATTTCTAATTTTATTATTTTATTACAATTTTAATTTTACATTAATTATATGTAAAAAATAAGAGAAAATAAACAGTATTATTTAAATATATGACAGTTCTTTCAAATAGAACTTTTTTAGGTTTTTTCACAAAAATGAATCTTAAAACTAAAATGACAAAAACAACATTTTTTATTTTGAAAATTTCAATTTTTTTTTAAAAAAAATTGTAATCCTATCACCAAAACTTCACTCCTCAACTTTAAACAAAAAAATTTACGATTAGTTAACCCAAAGGATATAAGTGTATATTTACTTATTTTTAATAAAACATTTAAATCTATCTTGGTCATTTTTATTTTAAAGTCTATATTTGTGATTAAAATTTTTTAGGTATATCTTAAATATTTTTTATTAAATTTATATTTAATAATATATATGTATATTTTATCTTTTGGTTAAATTATATTAAATCAGATTCTATACTACTAAGAGAAGATTTTGTTAATAGATAATTATCAAAATATAAAACTAAATAATATTTCTAAAATTTATAGATGTTATAAATAAAGCTAATGGTATTGGGATTAGAAAATTTTAATTTTTAAAAAAACTGCATAAAATTTTGAAAAAAAAAATTATTAATAAAAATTATTAATTATAAAAATACACTTAAAATATTTCAATATTTGTAATATTATTATATTTATATTTCTACTATTATATTATTTATTTTCTTAATGATAATATATGAGTTCTTTTTCTTATCACTATTTTAATACAAATTTTTGTTTAATCAAACATAAAAAGTAATATAAAAATATTTTTGTTTATTTTAAATTATATTTAAGAATATGCATGTATATATTTAAATTATAATCTTAGATAATTTTTTTACCTCTTTATTTTAATTAAATAGATTAATAAATTTTTAGAAAATTTTATAATTATCAAAAATTAAAATTAGACAATATTTATTAAATGTTAAAATATATAAGAAATTAATAATTTTAGGATTAAATTTGAATAATTTTCAAAAAATGTATACATTTTTTGAAATTTTTGTAATAAAATTGTATAGTTTTAAAATATATAATTAAATGATATGTTCGAAATTTTTAATGCCACATTGGTATATATTTATTTTAATGATGATTTATTAGTTATTACCATATTTAAAAATATTTCCAAAAATATAAATCGACATTAAATGTAATATAGGAGTTGTTACCATATTCTATAAAGTTTTCCAAAAATATATATTAACATTAAATGCAATTGTAAATGTCATATTTAATCATATGTCATGTCATCAATTCTAGTAGACATGTCACTATTTTTTTGTGAAACTGATTCTATAGAGGACATGTGGCAAAATCACTTCACAAATAATGTATAGGGATAACATAAATTTGACACATAAAACTATAAAAGTGTAAGGCTTCATGAATTTCTCCGTATCTATAACATAAATATTATCATCATTATGTTTTGGGTGAGCTTGGGACGAATTGTATTTTATCTTTACACAAGAATTATAGACATGGTTTTTCTTTTACTATTTGCAAATATTATAAGTAGCCTCATAGTTATGGTACAACATTAGTTCACTAAAATCTAGTAAACCTTGAAGCACATGCAACTTCATAAAAAGAACACTTATATAAAACCTTTGTGATTGGAATTAAATTAAAAACAAAACTGCGAAGCAATATGTTAATCTTAATAGTTAAAAAAGCTATGTTGCTCCTTCAGATAACGAATGGGTGCTGCATACCATCTCTCTTCACTCCTCAATATTAAAATCCAAGTGTCGAAACAAAGTACGAATCTATGTTAATTAGGTAAGTATATATTTTTTATAAAACTTCAAAGCGAAATTCACGTTCTCTTTCGAAGTGCTCTCTTTCAAAAGCTAAACCTCAAACATTATCATTTCATTTTTTATGTATTATTCAAAAGAAGTCGAACATTAGTTTACCAAAAGAAAAATAAAAGAAGAAGTCGAACATTAACAATTTATTTTGAGCAAAGGCCTAGTCAAATTCGACATAATAAGCACCTCCTCATCTTCATCGTAACATATTCTCGGAGAACCAGCGTCCCTGTCGTTCGTAGGGTACTAGGTACGCTAACACGTGTCGAGAGGTAACCGGTCACGTGCCAACCTGGACTGGTTGCATCAGCATCCGACGTGGATATAGTAATGGCCACGTGCGACAAAACACCTACCCAATCCCCAAGCACTTTTGATTCATTTATCTAATCTGTAATCCCTTGTATAAATACTTCAACGATCGTATAATTTTATACGGTTAAACAAATTAATTATCAGATTATAACCATAATAAAACGAAAAAAAAAAAGAAAGAAATCAAAATCAAAATCGATAACAAACGCAACGCCTCGACCTTTCCTTCTCATCGTCTCCGTTGAACCAGAGATAATTCAATTCTATGGTTAAACCATCCCAGATTTGAAAAAAATCAACGATCGTAGAAGGAGACTGAGTGGTGGAGATTTGTTGACGGAAAATGGCGACGCCTTTACCGGATTTCGAGGCGGCGAGAGGCGGAGGCGGAGGAGGAGTAGCGGCGTCTTCATCATCAACAACGGTCATTTCGAGCTCCGTACCTTCTTCTTCTCGTCCGCTAGTGACGAATTCGTTCTCGGAGGACGCGGAGGAGATATCTCCGATCCTGTTCTTCCTCTTCTTTCATAAAGCGGTATGCAGCGAGCTCGAATCTCTTCATAGGCTGGCGTTGGAGTTCGCGACGGGACACCACGTCGATCTCCGTATGCTTCGTGAACGGTACAGGTTCCTTAGATCGATCTATAAGCATCACTGCAATGCCGAGGATGAGGTAATGCGAAGAAGATGGATTGTTACCAAATTGATTGAATGTAGCTTACTCTTGCTAGGCTTGATTATTGTTGTTTGAATCATTTTCTTGATTCTATGAGTGTTTTGGAGATGAAATGTGTATTATGAGGGGAAACTGTTGACGGTTTTGTGAATCTGTGGATGTAGGTGATTGATTGAATGTAGCTTACTCTTGCTAGTAGTATTGATTATTGTTGTTTGAATCATTTTCTTAATATGCTATGAGTGCTTTGGAGATATGAAATGTGTATTATGAGGGGGAGCTGTTGACGGTTTTGTGAATCTGTGGATGTAAGTGACTGAATGTAGCTTACTCTTGCTAGTAGTATTGATTATTGTTGTTTGAATCATTTTCTTAATATGCTATGAGTGCTTTGGAGATATGAAATGTGTATTATAAGGGGGAGCTGTTGACGGTTTGGTGAATCTGTGGATGTAGGTGATCTTTTCAGCTCTTGATATACGTGTGAAGAATGTAGCGCAGACTTATTCTCTTGAACACAAGGGTGAAAGCACCCTCTTCGATCATCTCTTTGAGTTGTTAAATCCTGCCACGGAGATTGATGAAAGTTATCGAAGGGAGTTGGCGAGTAGTACTGGAGCACTTCAGACTTCTGTTAGCCAGCACTTGGCTAAAGAACAGAAACAGGTAACCGTTTTTTTTTCTGTTGATTTATATGTTAACACTGAGCATATTTAGGATAATTAAATTTAGTGTTTCTTTTTTTTTCCATGCCAATAGGTGTTCCCGTTACTTATTGAGAAGTTTAAGCATGAGGAGCAAGCTTACATAGTCTGGCGGTTTCTCTGCAGCATTCCTGTCAATATGCTTGCCGTGTTTCTTCCATGGCTCGCTTCCTCCATTTCAGTTGATGAAAGCAAGGAGATGCAGACGTGCTTAAGCAAGATTGTTCCAGACGAGAAGCTCCTTCAGCAGGTGAGTTTTTTGAATTAAGATGGGACTTTAAAAGATTGGAGTTGTTGTTTGATGTTTTTTTTCTTTCTTGAAGGTTATTTTCACCTGGTTGGGAAGGAAATGCGATACTGCGGCTTCCTGTCGCATCGAAGATTCTCTGTTCCAGTGCTGTGTAGATTCTTCTTGCAGCATGCTTCCTTGCGAAACTAGTAGAGCACAGTGTGCATGTGAAGGATCCAAGGTCGGGAAGAGAAAGTACCAAGAGCTTACCAATCATGATTCTTTTGATGCCCAGATGCACCCAATTGATGAGATAAAGCTTTGGCACAAGTCAATCAACAAGGAGATGAAAGAAATAGCCGATGAGGCTCGGAAGATTCAGCTGTCCGGAGATTTTTCTGACTTATCTGCATTTGATGAACGCTTGCAATATATTGCTGAAGTATGCATCTTCCACAGGTATTTGTTGCATCCTTTTATAGACAATGAAAACTGAATAACTTCAATTTTTTGTGTGGATGTTGTTCATTTTTCCTCTTCTCATGTTTGAGCAAGTTTGTGCATGAGATTGTTATCATTATAAGTGTTGTCTCAGATTTTCATATTGACATATTATTTTCTTTTTTTCTGACAGATATTTGAATGTCATGGCCTCATGGATCTATTTCTGAGATGATAACTATTTTGTTGTTGCAGTCTTGCAGAGGACAAGATCATATTTCCAGCAGTAGATGGGGATTTTTCATTTTCCGAGGAGCATGATGAAGAAGAAAATCAATTTAACGAGTTTCGATGCTTGATCGAAAATATCAAGACTGCTGGAGCCTCTTCAACTTCCGCTGCTGAATTTTACACCAAGCTGTGCTCACATGCTGAGCAAATTATGGAAACTATTCAAAGACACTTCCACAACGAGGAAATTCAGGTGAAAATTAGCTTTACGTGTTGTGAGTTGTGACGTATAATTTTGTAAACAAGTGAAAGTATGAAAGTTCGGCATAAGATCACTTGATACCATAGGGTATGAAGATCCAATATGCCAATTTAGGATGTCAGCTAACTTCATAATGTTTGCAGGTGCTACCCCTTGCACGAAAGAACTTCACCGTTAAACGTCAACAAGAACTTCTCTACCAAAGCCTGTGTATAATGCCCTTGAGATTAATTGAACGTGTTTTGCAATGGCTGGCAGCATCTTTAACAGAAGACGAAGCTAAGAATTTTCTGAAGAACTTGCAAGCCGGAGGTACAATCTATTGTTTTCATTTTCGATGGAAACTTAATCATTTCAGAAAATTATTAGCTACTCACTGTTTTGCATGATTACATGGTTTGGTTGTGGCCTCAGCACCTGAATCGGATGCTGCTCTCGTTACTCTTTTTTCTGGGTGGGCATGCAAAGGACGCAAAGCCGGGGAATGCGTGTCTCCAAACGGGAATGGTTTATGCCCTGTTAAAACTTTAAACAACACTGAAGAATTCTACCTTCAGTCATGTAATGCTTGTGTATCTATGCCATGCTCGAGTAGGAGTATCGAATCGTGTTGCCAGCGTCGTGATAAAAGGCCAGCCAAGCGAACTGCTGTATCGTCCTGTGAAAAAAATGCCACCTCTCACTCGTCAGAAGCCGCAAATGGGTGTAAACCATCTGGAAATAGTAGGTCATGCTGTGTTCCGGATCTCGGAGTTAACAGTGATTGTCTGGGACTTGGTTCTCTTCCAGCAGCTAAAACTGTGAGATCCTCTTCGCTAAACTCTGCTGCACCCGCTCTTAATTCCAGCATTTTTGTTTGGGAA
Source organism: Eruca vesicaria subsp. sativa (assembly GCA_932364175.1). Taxonomy (NCBI): domain Eukaryota; kingdom Viridiplantae; phylum Streptophyta; class Magnoliopsida; order Brassicales; family Brassicaceae; genus Eruca; species Eruca vesicaria. The sequence goes on along the minus strand of CAKOAT010967376.1, from coordinate 91,428 downwards.
ATGGATAGCAACAGCGTTGGTGCTGGAAATGCTGAGCGGCCGGTTGCTACAATATTCAAGTTTCACAAGGCAATAAGCAAAGATCTGGAGTTTCTTGATGTAGAATCTGGAAAGCTCATTGATTGCGATGAAACGTTTATTCGTCAGTTTATCGGTCGGTTTCACCTACTCTGGGGTTATTACAAAGCTCATAGTAATGCCGAAGATGATATTCTGTTTCCAGCTTTGGAATCGAAGGAGGCACTTCACAATGTCAGTCACTCTTACACGCTCGACCATAAACAGGAGGAGAAGTTGTTTGAAGATATTTATAGTGTTCTTACTGAACTCTCAGTACTTCATGAGAAGTTACAGAGTGATTCTATGATGGGGGACGTAACTCAAACTGACACTATTGATACTGATATTGATAGCGGTGACTGCAAGAAGAAGTACAACGAACTGGCTACAAAGCTACAAGGGATGTGCAAATCCATTAAGATCACGTTGGATCAGCATATTTACTTGGAGGAACTGGAGCTCTGGCCTCTATTTGACGAACATTTCTCCATTCAAGAGCAAGACAAGATTGTGGGTCGTATAATCGGCACAACTGGTGCTGAAGTTCTTCAATCTATGTTACCATGGGTGACGTCCGCCCTTTCTGAGGATGAGCAAAATAGAATGATGGATACCTGGAAGCAGGCAACCAAGAACACAATGTTCGATGAATGGCTCAATGAATGTTGGAAGGGATCACCTGACTCATCCTCAATGGAAACATCCAAACATAGTCCACAGAGAGGTAAATGTAGACCTTGGATGTTTTAGCTTTGGACTTTGGCTGGCTATTGTAATTATCTCTGGAAGTTTGTTTTGCTTATGTCAGTTTAATTTTCATGTAGATAATAATGATCATCAAGAAATCGTGGACCAAACTGGTCAACTCTTTAAGCCGGGGTGGAAAGATATTTTCCGCATGAATCAGAACGAACTAGAGGCTGAAATCAGGAAGGTTTATCAGGACACAACACTTGATCCAAGGAGAAAGGATTATCTAGTACAAAATTGGAGAACCAGGTCAGATTTCTTTCCTGATTCCCTGCATGGATTCTTTATTCCACATATCATGCATACCTGACTTAAGCTTAAAACCCCAAATCAAGAACATTCCCCTGTATTAGTTGAAAAAGAACTTAGAAAATGGAAGAGTATACGAGGTAAACGAACTCGTATATATTGATATGTCTGTGTGTGTCCTTGATTGAACAATAGGAAACCTATAATCCCATTCACATCTTCATGATACCTGGATCCTTTTTTTTCTTTAGAATAACTTTCATTTTGAATATTTATGGTTGGTGCTTTTATCAGTCGATGGATAGCAGCTCAGCAAAAGTTACCGAAGGAAACAGAAACTGCATTGAATGGTGATGTTGCACTTGGATGTTCCCCCTCTTTTCGAGATCCTGAGAAGCAGATATATGGATGCGAACATTATAAGCGTAACTGCAAGCTTCGGGCGACATGTTGTGATCAGTTGTTCACTTGTAGGTTTTGCCATGACAAAGTAAGCGACCACTCCATGGACAGGTAAAACCTTATGCCAATCTCCCCCTGCTTAATTTGAAACTCTTTCTCAGTTTTTCTTTCTCAGTGATATGATTTATATTCGGAACACATTACAGAAAATTGGTGACAGAAATGCTCTGTATGCGGTGTCTCAAGGTGCAACCTGTTGGGCCCATTTGCTCAACGCCTTCATGCGATGGATTCCCAATGGCAAAGCACTATTGCAGTATTTGCAAACTTTTTGATGATGAAAGGTAAGCAAATCCCGCCAACAGTTTCATGCATATAATAATTAATTACGACACTTGAGTTTGTCAGCAACCATACCTGAGAAACTATTATTTTCTTACAGGGCTGTGTACCACTGTCCATTCTGCAACCTTTGTCGGGTCGGTGAGGGACTGGGAATCGATTATTTCCACTGCATGACATGTAACTGTTGCCTGGGGATGAAGTTAGTAAACCACAAGTGTCTCGAGAAAAGCCTTGAGACAAATTGCCCCATTTGCTGCGAGTTTCTTTTCACATCAAGTGAAACAGTCAGAGCCTTACCATGTGGTCATTACATGCACTCAGCTTGCTTCCAGGTTTGCTCATCTCTCTCAATTCTATCTCTCATTAAACTTGAGTTTACCTCTTTCATCGCCTTAAATTCAAAACACTGCTGTTTCTCTGGTCTCTTTCAGGCTTACACTTGTAGCCACTACACATGTCCAATCTGTGGAAAAACATTAGGAGATATGGGGGTAAGATAATCCCCGTCCCCAGCTAGCGTACTCTGCGAATCACATCATTCACTTAACTATCTTCTTCGTGTTTTTCTTAAACTCCACAGGTTTATTTTGGTATGCTTGATGCACTGTTAGCTGCAGAAGAACTTCCAGAAGAATACAAAGATCGCTGTCAGGTGAGAAACACTAAAAACTTCTGTTTCTTCTGACTCTAGTTCATTTGATGACACACTCTCACACACACATGTTTCAGGACATTCTTTGCAATGACTGTCAACGCAAAGGAACGACGCGGTTCCATTGGTTGTACCATAAATGCGGTAGCTGCGGTTCTTACAATACCCGTGTGATCAGGTCAGAAACAACCGCACCAGACTGCCCAACGTCATCCTGAAAACATTGTGAGAGGTTCTTCACTCTCGTTTTACATTTTTTTTTTTGCTTGTGTTGGCTTGTCATTTCAAGAGCCCGTTGATAGAATTTTTATTTGTATAGTCTCTGAGATAATTAAAGATTTTGAAGAGTCTTATATTAGGTTACCACCATACATTGTGGCTTTTGGGCAAAGCAAAAACTCGTTTGTTTCTGAAACATCCCTTACCATTCCCTCCTATCTCCACATAGCCGCTATTTGTTTTTCTTTTCTTGCATAAGCTGAGACTTTTTTTGAAGAGTGTATATAGTTACAATTTTTAATGTAAAAACTCTTATTTCACTTGATGATGTCCTTATCTTTTGTTACTTACTACTAGTTCCTATGAGAGCTTGTTAAAAGAGTTGTGTGGGGGACAATACATACATATAGGCTTCTGACCATTCATGTTTCTCAGCGTCTACTAGATAGAACCCACAACTCAAAACATCTACTTATATGTCTAGTAACTCTCTCAACCCCCATCTCATAAAAAAGCACTTAATATACAAATGGTGGATCACATTCTAATACCACGTCCCTAACCTTTTTTTGATAAACCAAAACTTGGCAAACCCAACACCTAAACACAACGTATCACATAAACGCTAGGAGGCTTGTTGGCAGAGTCTTGATGATAGAAAGAATCACAGTTTTGTGACTAATGGGTTTGCAAGTTGCAACCCCCCCCCCCCCCCC
>CAKOAT010967376.1:39676-81413 GCA_932364175.1 Eruca vesicaria subsp. sativa | reverse complement strand
TTCCTTTGTTTATGGAGATCCAGTTCAGCAGAGAAGAAGGTTGTTTGGAATGTGCTAAAAGATATTGGAATGAATAGAGATGGAGGATGGTTTCTGGTGGGCGATTTCAATGAGTTGATGAATAACTCAGAGAGAGTAGGAGGACCGAGAAGGCATGAGAGCTCTTTTTTCGAATTTAGAGGATTGGCAAGAGACTGTCGTTTAAAAGAGGTGCCTAGCTCGGGTAATCGTCTCTCTTGGTCTGGTGCTCGAGAGATTATCAGTAATGGCATCAAAGAGAAGGTGTGGATTCAATGCCGGCTTGATAGGGCATTCGGGAATGCGGAATGGTTCCGGTTATTCCCAAGTACTCATTCTTTTTACTTGGACAAGACGGGATCCGATCATAGGCCGATATTTACTTGCCTGGATTCTACACAGCCGCAAAGAACAGGGCGTTTTATGTTTGATAAACGGTGGCTCAAGAAACCAGGGATCCAAGATGTTGTGAGAAGAGGATGGAGTCTGAGTGGTTCATCTCTTACTGCCTCCGTGTCTGAACGCATCAAATCTTGCAGACAGGAACTTGCTAAATGGAAACGGACTGCAAATGTAAACTCCAATGTTAACATCAGCCGTTTAAGAAAAGAACTGGAGCGTGAAGAGAGCAAGGTGAGACCGGATCTTGCACGATTGCCAGTCCTACGAACTGAGCTGGAGAAGGCATATCAGGAGGAAGAAGCCTTTTGGAAACTCAAAAGCAAGAATTCTTGGCTTTGCGTGGGAGACAAGAATACAAAAGTTTTCCATGGTTGGGTGGAATCTCGAAGGATGAAAAACAAGATTCATTCTCTTGTGGATGGGTCTGGCATTGAACACTTCTCAGAAGACATGAAAGGTAAGATCGCGGTGGATTACTTCAGTGAACTCTTCCAGTCTAACGGTTCTGCGGATGCTATGGAATTGCTGGAGGGCATGAATCCAAGAGTTACGGAGCGTATGAACAGAAATTTGATTAAGCCAGTCCCCGATGTTGAAATCAAACGTGTTGTTCAAGCTATCAAGAGTGACAGTTCTCCAGGGGTTGATGGAATGACTGGGAAATTCTTTCAGAAATTCTGGAATATCACGGGCCCTCAAGTCACACAGGAAGTCAAGAATTTCTTTGACGCGGGTCATCTCCCACAAGACTGGAATTTTACAGAGTTATGTTTAATACCTAAGGTCCAGAACCCTTCCCACATGAAGGACTTACGACCAATCAGCCTTTGCTCGGTGGTATATAAGATCGTGTCTAACATCCTGTGTGATAGGCTACGCGTTATCCTTCCTTCCATCATCTCGCCGGCACAAGGGGCCTTTGTAGCAGATCGTCTTATCTCCGATAACCTTCTTATAGCTCATGAAATGATTCATGGCTTGAGAACCAATCCCAACTGCAAGTCGGATTATATAGCAATCAAGACTGACATGTCGAAAGCATATGACAGAGTTGAATGGAACTTCCTTGAGACGTTGTTCATTAAGTTGGGTTTTCATTCTACTTGGATTGGATGGATCATGGGTTGCATTCGGTCTGTCTCCTACTCAGTGTTACTCAACGGTCAATCGTACGGTCACATATCTCCTCAACGTGGTATTAGACAGGGCGATCCCTTGTCTCCATTTCTGTTCATTCTTTGCGCTGAAGCCCTCATTCATACGATGAACCAAGCTGAACAGAGAGGTGTGATCTCAGGTATGAAGATAGCTCCGTCCTCGCCGCCTGTCCAGCATCTTCTCTTCGCCGACGATAGTTTCTTCCTATGTAAGGCGACTTTGGCTGAGTGCACTCAATTCTTGAGGTGCCTCAAACTCTATGAGGATTCTTCCGGACAGGTTATCAACTTTCAGAAATCGGCTATTACCTTTGGAGTTGGAATTGACCCAGTGATGAAGAGACTATTAGCTGAGATTCTAGGCATTGAAAAAGAGGGTGGTGATGGCAAATATTTGGGACTCCCGGAGTGTTTTAGCGGTTCCAAGCAGAAACTGCTTGCTTTTATTGGTGAAAAGCTTAACAAGAGACTACATGGTTGGTTTGCTAAGAAGCTATCATTGGGAGGTAAAGAAATATTGTTGAAGTCTATAGCTATGGCTATGCCGCTCTATGCGATGTCGTGTTTCAGATTGACTAAACATCACTGTCAAAAAATCATGAGTGCCATGGCAAGTTTTTGGTGGGATGAATGTGGAGACAAGAAGAAGATACATTGGATTGCTTGGAAGAAACTATGTGTGCCTAAGGAGGAGGGTGGACTAGGGTTTCGTGACATTGAAGATTTCAACCAAGCATTATTAGCGAAGCAAGCATGGAGAATACTTAATAACCCTGAAAGTTTGATTGCGAAGATCTACAAAGGAAGATATTTTGCTAACAAGAGCTTGTTGGAATGTGGTAAAGGTACTCGTCCATCTTATGCCTGGAGAAGCATTCTCTTTGGACGGGATCTCCTTGAAAAGGGTCACATCAAGTCGGTTGGGGATGGAAAATCTACTTATGTTTGGTCTGAGAAGTGGGTTATGGATGAAGATCCCAGACAACCTATCAATAGGAACACTGCGATTGATGTTAACTTAAAGGTGGATTCATTATTAAACGCTAATGGACAGTGGTGTATAGAGAAGCTCCAGGAACTCTTTCCAGAGAATGAAGTGTCGCGTATTCTCAAGCTTCATGTTGGTAACTCGGCAGATAGAATGATCTGGGCATACACACCTCATGGCTCTTACTCAGTTAAAAGTGGCTACCTTCTAGCTTCGAGAATGAAAATTCCTCAAATAGAAGAACCTAACTGGAATACTAAAGAGATCTTGGAGGCTAAGAAACTGATTTGGAAGATCCCCACGGTGCCTAAGATACGGAGTTTCTTATGGAGAGCTGTCTCTGGTGCATTGGCGGTCGCAAATCGTCTGTGCTCCCGTGGAATAAGCATTGACGTGACCTGCAAGTTATGTTCGTTGGAACCGGAATCAATAGCGCACGTCCTATTTCACTGCCCTACGGCTCGAGAGGTGTGGCACAGAATGGGTCTTCCCCAAAAACCTGAATACTCTGCATTTTCAGTTGTGGAGCTTCTGACTCTCCACATCAAGATGATGTCGGATGGAACAATTCCTGAACATACAAGGCAAGTAATACCGTGGACGCTGTGGACAATCTGGAAAAATAGGAATTCGATTCTATATGCTGACACGCAGGTATCTCTGGAGCTACAAATTCAGCAAGCTAGGGAGGAATCTCAGACTTGGAATGACCTGAATAAAAATCCAGAGCAGATGGTAGACGAGAATAGGCTTCACACGGAGAATAAGAGGTGGGAACCACCTATGGCTGGGCATGTTAAATGTAACATCCATGCTAATTGGCGAAATGCCAAGTTACACAGTGGAGTATCCTACATTATTAGAGACGCGAGGGGGAATGTATTGCATCATGCGCGAGAGGCGTTGACCTTCTCTCCGAACCGCTTAACTGCGGAGCTTCGTTGCCTTGAGTGGGCTCTCAACAGTCTACAAGATTTGGGTTATCAAGAAGTCATCATTGGGTCCGACCTTGGTGATCTTCTGTTGGCAGTGAAAAAGCCCAGTGACTGGCCAAGGTTTCGTTGCATCCTCTAACGTATTCATCAGCTTTGTAATCGATTCCCATCGGTGGCTTTTGAAGCAGAGACAGGGGACTCCAACAGGATTGCACGTGAGATCGCGAAAAGTGTCCTCCGAGATGGCAGGTTTCAGTCGTACTTGGCGAGAGGTGGACCAGCTTGGCTTCATAACATCATCAACAGAGAAGCTAGAAGGATGCACTCATATATCTTTATCTTTAGATTGAGTGTTCTTTTTATTTCCTCTGTTTTGTTTCAAACTTTACCACTCCTCTGTGGTCTTATGCAGACGTTAAAAAAAAAACTAAGAAACTCACACATCTTTTTTTAACAAAATTTGTTGGGTTCAACTCCTATAGTGAACTCTAAGGTTCATCAATCAATAGAACTATATTATTTTATATTTAATATCTTTAAAAAATATTATTGAATTATATTATGTTTCTAAAATTAAAATATAAAATGGATAAAAATATTAGTATTTGTAAACAAAAATTGTTTTAAAAAACATTTTTACTGTCAGCAAAAATTAAACCCTAAATCCAAAATCGTAAATTTTCAACCTTTGGACTAATCTTAAACCCTAAAATTAATGATAATCCAATGGTAAGATTTAAGATTTAGTGCTTTGATGACGGTATTAAAAATATTTTTTAAAAAGACAAGTATTTATTCAAGGGTTTAAGGTTTACGGAAGAGTTTTAAAGTTTAGGTTTAGAGTTTAGAGTTTAGTGTTTTGATAATAGTATTAAAAAATTTAAAAAAAAAATTGTAACTACTATTATTTTTTATTTAGTTTTATCTTTAAATTTTAAAAATATAATATAGCTCGTAAATATTTTTTTTATTTTTTAAAAAAAAATTGAATATAAAATAACGTAATTATATTGGTTGGTCCTAATGATTGAACCCAAGAATTACTCATTTTTATTAGAGTGATTTAGTGAACTACCTATATTTGAAGCTCAAATTAACAAAATACCATTGATTGGACATGAAAGACACTGACACAACCATTTGACAAGGAAATGCCGAGAATGCCATTTCTCTTTCCTCTCATTAACACGAAGCGTGAAAACATTTGTTAACATATAACACTTCTGTTAACGTCTACAATATTTGTTAACAGCCAACACATTTATTACCGCGAAGCGTAAAAATAATTGTTAACAGTTAACACTTCTGTTAACGTCTACAATATTTATTAACAGCGAACACATTTATTAACGCGAAGCGTAAAAATAATTGTTAACACCTAACACTTTTGTTAACGTCTACAATATTTGTTAACCGCTAACACGACGTCGAATCTAAAACCCAGAAAAATTGATATCATCAAAATATTGAGGATTCAAAGCCACTTATGAAAAAAATAATGAAATTTAAAATTTAATTGAATATAGAATGATAGAGATTTTGTAAAATAATTAGGGATTGGAGAGAAAAAAAAGGGTCAAAATTGAGGATTCAAAGCCACTTATGAAAAAATAATGAAATTTAAAATTTAATTGTATATAGAATGATAGAGATTTGTAAAATAATTAGGTATTGAAGAGACAAAAAAAGAGAGGAGATGTCAAAGAGAGGAGAGAGAGTGTAGAGAAGGGCAAAATGGTCTAAAGGAAAGTGATTGTCACATCATGGGCAATTCTCTAATTATATGTGCCAAATAGGGCACTTTAGCCAATTATCTCTTTTTATTAATGAATGAGTTGTATCCTATGTTCGAGAATGCGCTAGGCGCTAGTCGGGCGGTTCGATTGGGCCTAGCGCCTAGAGAAAAAATCGGGGATAGCGAGAATTATACGGGACAAAATGTTTAGATTATTTAATATGTTATAAGATATATTAATCTCTAATTGTGTATAACATTAATACATTTTCATGTTTAGAATCTTATAAACACACACAAATAAAATATACAAAATTAATATGATATAATTTCATCAAAATTATAATTTATTAAATTTTAAAACAAATAAATAGATAAAAAATATCATTAAAAATAATAAAAATAAAAAGAAATAGATTAGGCGGCCGTCTAGGCGACTAGACGGTCATCTAAGCGGTCTAGACAGATTAAAATCGGATGATCAATTTTCTACGGTGATTTGACATAAATAGAGACGGAAGAGAGTCACCTAACGTCTAGGCGGTCGATTTTTAGAACAGAAGTTGTATCTTCATCTTGAAATTGCTCTACCTATTTAGGCTACTCCTTTATAGTAATTTAATATAAGAAATCACATATATTCAGAAACTCATATATTCGAGTGTCCAGACTGATTTTGAACATTTAAACCGATTTTTAACAAATTATTCTAGAAAAACGTGTCGTTTAAGTCTCATTAGACGCATATATGTTGTTTTAACCGATATATTTTTAAATTACTAAAACGACAGAAGCACATATGAATCACATAAAACATTATTTCGACTACAAAAATAAACCTAAACGGATCATAACTAATGCCAAATTTATTTCCAGAAACTCAAATAAAAACAAAATTTATTTTCCTCAATAGGAAACAAAAAAATAGAAACAATCCAAAAAAAAACTGTATCTTTTTTTTCTCTGATGAAAACAATGTCAAAAATCTCTGAATTCAGTTAACCCATCAAACCCAGAAGAGGAAGAAGAAGAGAAAGAGCTTCTCATATTAGGCATGAAGTAAAGCGGATCATCAAAATTAGCAAAGTTTTGATTCCCACAGAGAAAACTATCCGCTGGATTATTCACCGGCAAAAGCGTCGAGAAGTAAGAGCTGTAGTTAATCCCTCCCGTCGCCGCCGCAGCATCGTACATAGACGGTGGAGGAGGTGGAGGCGGTGGTGGAGGATGAGGAAAAGGTGAAACATGTCCATGTTGTTGTTCTCCCATGTTCTCATCTGTTGTGATCACAGACGATGACTCACTGTCTTCGCAGATGGTTGTGTTGTTGAAGAAAATTGCTTTCCCGTTGTTACCGGAGTAGCTTCTGTTGTAGCTGTTATGTCCACCACCACCACCACCACCGCCGCCGCCGCCGCCGACGGCGGCGACGGAGCGATGCCGGTTAATTTTTCTGTCGACGGTGAGATCAGAGACGGTCTGGTTGTTGTTGATTGATTTTCCGCCGGAATCTTCCTCGGAGTGAGACATTCCGGTGAGTTTCTGGACGAGAGACATGAAGTCTTTAGGATTAGTGTGTATGACTTTAGGAGTGTTTGTGTAGATGATCACGGGCTGGCGAGGCTTGGCGGCGGTGGAGGAGGAGGAGGACGGTGAAGGAGGCTTTTTGATGACGTGGGATTCTTTGTTTAGTTTTAGCAAAGGTGACGGAGGATATATGATTCCGACGCCGGAGTTGTCATTAGGCTCTCTTTTCAGATGGTGGTGGTCGTTGAACGTTGAGTTCATTTAATATAAATAAAATAAAAAATTTGAAGAAGTAATGTTTTTTTTTTGTTTTTGTTTTAAGTAAACAAAGGAATGGTAAGAAAGGAAAATTAAAGAAAGTAAAACAAAATGAGATTCGTATTAGTTGTGTTGTGTGTGAGAGAGATGTTGAAGTGTGAAGGAAGAGTGGCTTTTATAACGTTCTTCTCGTGTGTTCAGTGTGCAACCCACGTGTATTCTGGCGCGTATTAAGTGGATAATATTAGGCCACGTGAGAATATTTTTTTACTTTTATGTAATTAATTAGGTCTAGTTAAAATTTTTTTTTTTTTTTTGAGGCCAACACAGTTAAGAAATATACGCCACTAGATTGCTGAAATCCAGGTTTAAACTTTAAAAACGTGATGTAATTAACTGAGAGATTTATGGATCTTATTGTTAATCACATGTTGTTTAATGTTTTTTTTTATCTTTTAACATGAGTCACATGTTTTTTTTATGGTTATCTCCATTATCTATAATGGTGGAACAGAGTTCGTTTTTTGCTAATTGAGGACAAGAAAAGAAGCCAATCAACATTTAAGTCGAGGATACTATCATTTTGAGGACAAGAAAATATTTTCGTTTGTAATTCGACCCATTGACTCAATATTACTACAGAGAAACACATGACTTTCTTGAATGATGAACAAACCGGACTAAACCACAAGTATTCCATCATCATGAACGATTAAATAAAATAGCATGATACAGTTTAAGATGTGACTTGGGGTCATTCTGTAAGATTACAAAAAAGCTCGTGATCCCCAAGTTTAACCTCTACAACTCTAGCTAGTGAGAGTGAATATAGTTACCAAATGGAGACATACATAGCTTGATGGCCTATGCAGTAGGACCAGCGGGGACAGTGGCTGCATTGGAGCTAGGTTGAACTGAAGCAGCACTCAAGCTCGGATCTTTCACATCAGGTGAAACAATAGGAACCGAGGCGGCGGATTGTGAAACAGGAGTCATTGCAGCCGCATCTGGAGGGGGTTTCTGGAGCTGATTCGAGTTAGCAGAGTCATTTACAGCACTGTGAAGTTGCTGTAGTCTGTAATCTGTCTCTGGCCGCCTGCAAATCTTCCTCAAGGGAACGATCTCCTGCTGGAATAAGAATCCAAAAGTAGGTGAGTGAGAAGGGGTATTAGAGACGGAGGGCAAGAGAGAGAGAGATGGAAAGTCAAACCTCGGACTGGTCGTGGGTGTACCGCACCAAGAACCTACAACGACAACCTCTGACATCGTGTCTCCTTCTTTGTGCATCAAGAACAGTGGCGTCAAAGTAAAGAGCTTGATCTTTCCCTTCCTAAAGATGTTTATAACAAAAAGACGAGTCAGAGATAGTAAAGTCAACATGACACATTATCGCTGAATGTTTTATAAAACATAGTTCTAAAACCTGGAAGCAAAGCACGAGATCTCCAGCAAGAACTGCAACACATTCTGATGCTTCACATGGGAGTGACCTTTGCCTAACGTGCTTCTTGACGTTTATCCATTCATCTTCTTCAACTTCAAAACCTGCAAATCGTACCTGCACTTCCTGAAATACCCCAACAGAAAATATATGTTATTAAGCAAAAAAAAGAAGAAGAGGGAACAAAGTAGTAAACAGGAAACCGGTTAGGGAGTTACCGGATCACCAATCTCCAAGTTTCTATGAGCTAGGAAAGATTGTACATCATACCTGTAAGTAAAGAAAGAGAAACATATTAGAAAAACAAAAAAAAAAAAAACAGAAGAGTGTAATGAAAACTGAAGAAAAGTATCATAAGTCAGCCAAAAAAAACTTCACCATGCACCATCCCTGGCAGATTTGGCTTCAAATTCCAAGTAAGAATTGTCTGAACCACTCCTCATGACACCTGGAACTAAGAAAAATAAGCAGTAAAATATAAAGACAGTCGCATCCAGTGAAACCTATTGAAATGAATACATAAAAGGCATACATATTAAGGCACCTGATATACCGGAATGAGAAGGCGTCATGACGGATCCAGTCATATGAGTGGACTTAGCACCTGATGATGGTGGAAGCACATTTCTCATATGGTTAGTAGGATCCAAACCACGCGGCATGGAAGTTACATTTAGCTTCCCAGGAGCTTTGTTCCCTCTTGCTCTCAGAGCATATCGCCTGTTCTGAAACCAGTTCCATATCTGTCATGAATAAAAAAAACAACACCCATTTTAAAAACGCATGTCCAAGATGGATCCTTAAACTTATGAAACAGTGAAAAATAAAAGAAGTAGTACTTGTTTGAACTGCACAACAGTTTTCCCCTTCCGCTCCACAGTGTTACTAAGAAAGAAAACAACTTTTTAGATGATAAAAACACACACACACATGTCAAAACCAAGGAGTAAATAGTAAATAGTGTTATACCTAAACTTATCAGCAAGAGCTTCAAGAGTATGACGACCTGGCATTGCTGTATCATGCTGTTGCAAAACTGTTTCCATCTCCGTTACCTTATAAAAAAATCATTCAAAATGTTCAGCTAAAACAAAGTAAGATTTAAAAAAAAAAAAAAACTTACAAAACCAGATAACAACTTTTGTCCAATACAGGAAAACTACAAAAACACAAGAGACAGAAACACTTATGAAGCTAAACCTAAAAAAGGCACATACTTTAAAATAATTCCACAAAAGGAAAAAAAAACTGAAAACTGGTCAGAGTAAAACCCTAAACCTAAGCAAACTAAACATTACCCCAGAATTCAACCCTTCAAGCAACACAAAGCACATAACTTTACGAAGAGGAGTATCATCAAATCACCTCAGAGAGGTTGAATCGAAACGCTGGAGTGCCGTTACTTGGAGGCCGACCCATCGTCGTCTTACGAAGATAAGGAAGAACAAAACTTGGCGGCAGAAAGTGAAATCGAAATGGAGTTTTCTCTCACTAAAAGTTTCGATTTTTCCGGTGAATCTGCCGGTGTGACTCGAGGACAATGAAACCGGTTTTACCTTAACCGAACTATAATAAGTATACTGCTATATTTGTTTTATAGTTTACAGCAAAATGGGCTTTTATAAAGGCCCATTAAATAGGCCCACTATAGTTCCATTCACAAATATATATAATTAAAACAAGTTAAATTACTTAAAGGCTATTCAAAAATAACAAATAAAATAAATTATAAAAATCTTTAAAATACTATAAATTATTTAAATTAATTTAACATATATAAAAATAGTAACATATCTAACTAATTTCGAATATAATCGAATCCAAGTTTAGATTTCGATTCGATTAGGGTTGTATTTATACTCCAAAACACCGAGCTCTTAAATCTGTTCCCATATTCTTTTGTATAACGATTTGGTTTTGATTTTTTTTTGTTCGGAATTAAATAGGGAATTCGGTTTTGGGTAAAAATGCTCAGGTCTGATGTGGAGACAAGATAATGACTGTGGGGGGTGTACAAATCTACGTGTATGGGAAACATGAAAGGACAGATATGTGTAAGACATTTCTTGGTTTATAAAGGCCATATAAGACAGTTCTGTGTATGTAGAAGTCTATATAGCCTATAAACATGAAAGATCATATAGACATGTGTAATATGGTAAACGTTTCCATGTACTCTCGCTGTTTCACATAAGAGATGCACTAACTAGTTTTATTGACCTCATTAGAAGATCTATGTGTATATAATTAGTGACACAGTTGAAATCGATGGAGATTACATATGAACAAGTTAATAAGAAATTCAAATATCTATGTGATTTGAATCTCTTCACCAATCACCACAAGGAGTCCATATTAAACGTTTCATCCTGCGGTTGCGGCTGAGACGAACTCGAACCGTCTTGCATAACAGTGGAGACTCCTTGCTGAAGAAGAGAAGGATTGATACTATAAGAGTTCCTAATTTGGAAAGCCTTGAGCAACAAAGAGTTGATTGGCGATAAAGGCGGACCCAGTAGATTTGTTGTCCAAGACGGAAGATTAGTGGCAGCCATGTTCATGTTCATGTTGAGACCAGCCGTACTTGTAGTATTGTCTTCTGAATAAACATTGTTATATTGTTGATGAATGTGACTGTAATCGAGGGTTGATGTGCTTGTGTGCATATTCGGAAGCTCGATATCTTCAAACTCATTTGCCATGGATGAGTTTGCATCGCATGGAGATCCAAAAGATGATTGAGGTTGTTGTTCTTGTGGTTTCTTTGTTGTTATGTTCTTTTGGAAAACCCTACACACTACCCATTCCTCCTGAAAATCAACATGATATTATTCAAGATCATGTTATATTACATTGTAATTCATGGACATATAAAAAAAATTATATGTTGTATATAAACGAAACTACACTAGATATTTCTCGAAACTAAATATATTTACTATTGTTAACCACGAAAACTGAATCCATTTTTAGGTGGTTAATATGTTTGCCCGATCTTCAAACTGAATGCTTACATGTCTAGTTGTGGGCATGCCGCATGCCAATAGTGCATAAACACACATGGTCCAAAACATTTTAAAAATTCCAAATACATATAACACATATAGTTTTGTCAATAAAATTAAGAGTGAGAGTTAATATTTTCATAGACAAGTCAAAGCCTGACTGTTTTAATATAAACAAATAATTGTAATTTTGATAAATAAAATTTAACTTATAATTTTTAAAAAATAATAAAAGAACAAGGTTTAGCTAACTTCCAAATAGCTTGATAGTTAGCATTTTGTAAGTATATATACGGTACCTTAGCGGGTTTGAAGGGTTGTTTACTCTCAAGCCTATACTCATGCATAACCCAATTGCTCTTCTCGCCCTTTGGAGCTCTTCCTTTGTAAAAAACTAGGGTTTTCTTCATCCCTACCAGTACTCCACTTCGGTATATCTCTTTATCTTTACCGGTAGTTTTCCAATAACCGGCTTCAGTTGCTCGGTTTGTCCTTAACCCGGTTGGGTATTTCCGGTCTCGTAGGCTGAAGAAGTACCACTCTTTCTCTCCCATTGAAGCCTTGTCTGCACATAAGCACAAGTATTCGACATTATTTTAGTTCTATAACATTGGCCGACATATATTCGGATACTAACATTTTTGACAGCTATAATATAATAATTTTAAGTATAATGTTTTTGTTCAAAAAGAAAAGAGTATAATGTTAAGTTATTAACTAAACTATACGCCATCTAACTAGAAATTTTTTATATGCATATGTATGTGTATGGTCTCCCCATGTTTGGTAGGCTAGATGCACCAATTGAACATAACTAATTTACTCTCCAAGAAGAGAAAAGAAGAATGCGATTACGAGATCAAAGTAACGAGTCTATCTTTGGTAGGCTAGATGCACCAAGAACATAAATAATTTACTCTCCAGAAAGAGAAATGAAAGAATGCGATTACGAAATCAAAGTAACAAATCTATGGTTTCATATATAAAGTTATATTAAGTGGTATATGATGCATGAATCTATATATATATATTTATAGATACTTAAGTATTGCTATGAAATTGTATATGATTAGTCCATTTATAGCGATCATATTTGCCGAAGACATATGATTGATTATACTTTTAATATTATTGTAAGTTTTCTAGAATTACTGTAAAAATCCATGTAGATACGAAACAACAGAACAAAAGGAAGCATGCTCACATAATCTTATGCATTTGTTGCTATTACTACACACTTAACCTTTATCCCTTCGGAAATTATCTAAAACCAGGCGAACACTTATAAAGCTATAAACACAAAACGTATTCTATATTAGTATATGAGTGATCAACGTATACCTGGCAAATCCCAAGGCTCACACTTGTTGAGATCAACGTCGACGATAGCTTTACCAGTGAATCCATTATCGGAAACTTTCCGACAAAGATAATGCGTTATCAGCTCCTCGTCTGTAGGATGAAATCTGAACCCTGGAGGAAGATTGTCTTCCATTTTTAGTAGTATATAGAAAAAAATTGCTTCTCCTCTCTAGCTAGCTCTCTTGAAGAGAACAAATCAGATTGACCGCAGAAAACTTTTCAATAATGTGACATAGATGGGGGTTTATATATAGATATTTTCACTTATATAACTAAACTATATATATTGAAATAAGAAAATGATTTGTGTACCAAATACTGATCTTGAGGGAGAAGCATCCACGGTAGTCTATTTCAGCTGTTCCTTATCACAGCTAATATTTTGACAATTCAAGGTTATTTCATCCACGCATACGTAGTCATGTCATGTAACATATATATTATGTAGACATGAGCTATGTTAGCTGTAGTGTCTAATAAATATTATGTCGGCGTATATATTAATGTTCCTTTAATTTTATATTACATTTATGTTTATAAAACAATATCCGTCTTAATATCTGCACAATTATAATTATTATTCTGTATAATGGATTTTTGTGAGATTTGTCCAACCAACTTCACCCAATTCTACCAACCATGAAAGAAACCCTAATACCCAATGTAATGTGAACATGCGTGCATGGCTTCTCCAATCTTTGGTCATATCAGCTATTTATTATGACATGAAAGCTTTAAACCTAATTAAATCTAGACTAGTCGTCAACTTTTTATACTGTTCTATACATATATCTTTTAAATTTTATATCGATTATAGACATCCACCTTACACTATTGACACTTGTATTTTTGCTAGTCTCACAGCCATATATATATTTATACCAATAAACATATAACTATATATTCGATCGAATCGCTTTGCGATGCTCTTTTATACATAACTCATCTTTTACGTTAAATTATTTCGTGCAAATGTTTCCACGTTTGTCGGGTGTTAGTACTGTGTTAACTAAAACATTCAATCGTTGTACCGATCGATTTCTTGATTGGTAGATAAATAAATATGCTAGATCGTATATTTGTCTTTCATATAACCATGTGTACCCGAAAAACAATAGAAATCACATAGTTTATTTGGTGCTGTCGATAACTCGTCTTCTTCTTTTATTCTGCCAAATAAACTTAATTTGTGATAATTGTAGTGTATTCTGCCAAATAGACTTAACTTGTGATAATTGTAGTGAAAAATAAACAAAAGGTAGATGTGCTTGTTAGCATGGTGAATTTTTTTTTCGTAAACGGTATCTGTTTTTCTTAAGATTATGTTTTATTCAACCCATTCATTCTATATATGATATAGTAAAAGGTTCGTATTCGCATCGAAAAATTATTGGGTTCGTAAACTTTTTATTTTCTTTCTTTGCAATTAATTTGAAAGCCATTTTCAGAAAAAAAATATAAAATAAAAGAAGAAGTCCTTATTCGCATTGAAACTTTGGTTGAATCCTTTTACAATACACGCCTGCAGGTTAGTTATTTTCAACTTTCATTATTTTAGACAAGGTTAAATAATTACTCTGGAAGGGTGGTTAAAGAGCCCACCAACCTATAGAAATGTGAGAATTATATCACTGCAAACACACGGAAATAATTAATTAATGTTATTCAAAGCAGATTTACTGGGAGAGTTTTTGTTTTGTAGCGAGATATTGGGTCATAAATATGTATTTAGGATATGTCAATCCTACCATTTGAAAACTTCCACAATTGAATATATTATTCTTCATACTTGTCCCTTCCTTGTTTACGGGATTCCAGCATTCCAGAATCACGCACACGTATATACATGCTAGTAACAGATAACTTATGTTGAAGATGATTACCAAAAAAACTTATGTCGAAGTTAAGAAAAAAAAATGTATCTTAACTAATTAAAATATGTTATATTTGTGGTTAAAATCATGAAGAACATTTAGCATATATCTAAAAATTTGAAGAACCGTTTTCTATACTTTGTGATGGATGTATATATCACAGTACTTTAACCAAAAAAAAACTAGAAGATTACATATTTCTCTGTAGAACATTTGTTGTAATTCATTATTATAATCTATGAGTGAGGGTTACAATTCATGACTTGTATATCCTATAGACTAATAATGGCCAGTAGATATTAAATAACTTATCACAAATTTTCAACAATTAAGTTATAAGCTAATAATATGGCCCAGCCAACAGGATTTTGCAATCTCATAGAATAATTTGTGATAGTCATTGTAGTTGATGTGGGACAAAAAATAAAAATCAATAATTTTTGTTTTTGAATGTCTACGATCATTACAAATATGGCTCCATCTGTTATTCCAATGCATCCAGGTTTGTCTCCAGCATCCTCATATTATTCAAATACAAGTTTTCTTTTTGGAGATTACCAAATGATTTTTTGTCATAGATAATTTGGTAAATTTAAAAACAAAAGAACGATAAGGTATTTATAAATAAGGATATCAATCTATATGAAATTCTACGAACTGTGAAAATAAGAGCACCCACATTGATGAACCCCTCTTGGGGGTTCACACCAATAAATTTTTTTTTTTTTTTTATTTTCGTTTACTTTTTGAAAAAAAAAAGAAATTAATTTTGGACCAATCATATGTTGACACGTGGTGAACCCGGGGTCATTGGGGTTCACCGCGGTGAACTTTTGAGAGAGGAGTTCATAGAAATCTGATTTTAATATTATTATTTTTTCTCGGTTCGCGTGTGAACTCCCCCCATCAACCCTTGATGGGGGTGCTCTAAGAACAACTGAGGGAAGCAGCACAAATCCAAAAAAAGAAAAACTTAAACGGAACATGCCAAAGGAAACCAGTTCTAGAACAAATGACAAATGTAAAAGCACCCCGATTGAGAGTTCAAATGGGAAATTCATATAGTTTTTGAAGAAAAAAATTATAAATAATCAAAAGAAGTGAACATGTCTCTTGGGAGTTCACTGCAGTGTACTCGGTTCACTACTGTAGCATGGTTCACATGACACGTGACGACCCGCGATTGATCTAATTTTTCTTTTTTCAAAAGGGCAAACGAAAAAAATATTAAAATAATGAAAAAATGAAGGTTCACAAGGGGTTTACTAATGTGGGTGCTCTAAGTGTTATGTTGATGAAAAACACATATCCATACACATGACAAGGATGATACTTTATTCTAGAACTGGTTTACACTAAAACCTACATGTTTTGTCTAACCATTTTGATGTAAGATGTTTTTTTTTTTTATATCTCATCATCCGACATATTATTAAAACAACAAACAGATTTCCGGAATTAAGAAAGTCGGCTCCAACCACATAGTCACTTGCATAGTACATGACTTTTGAATTGAATAAGCGAGTCTTTCCAAGTAGAATGCCCATGGAGGAAAACATAAAAAGGTACAAAACATTTACAATGCGAACAATTAGCTCATAATGCTTGCAGTTCTTCTTCACATATGTTATGTCTTTTACACATCCCGTTTAGATATTTTGATCGTTTTGAATAATATTAGATGTTGTTTGTTGTTGACCAAAAAAAAGATGATGTTTGTAAAAAAAAAACAATATAGATTGAATGATTATGATGGTTTCGAAAAAAAAATCTTATGAATTTCTGCCTCATATGGTCATTTAGTATGTCGCTTGCTGAATCGACCATACCCTGCAATTGGCATATTATTTACGCTAAATTAATCTAAAATCATTTGATAGGAGTCCAGAAAATCTTTAAATGTGTCTACACGTTATTTACAGATTTCATTTTTTCGGGTAGATTTTCTATAAACCTTGGAATATCGTGTGAGACCGAATGTTTTGTCATTATCTAATGGGAAAATTATTTTTATTTTGTACATTATCGTAGACAACAAACACAAGTTTCTCAAGTAACATCTATCTATACTATTATTTGCGAAGTGATTTTTCGCAACGGAAATCTCACGTTAAAAGTTGGAGTGGTTAATATCGTTTATACCCTTAATGAATAAATTATATGAATTAATTAAATATAAAAAACGAATTTAAATTTATTTAATTAGATAGTTATTTTAAATAATAACAATAAGAGTTATCCAAAATCTAAAAATATATTTTATTTTTAAAACATAATTTCTATATATATTGTATTGTTATCGGAAAACTATCTTTTGATAAAATATTTAAAAATTCAAAAGCAGAAAACAAATAATTACATATTAGTTAATTAATTATATGAATTAATTAAATATAAAAACGAATTTAAATTTATTTAATTAGATAATTTATTTAAAATATTAACAATAAGAGTTATCCAAAATCTAAAAATATATTTTATTTTTAAAAGATAATTCCTATATATATTGTATTGTTATTCGAAAACTATCTTTTGATAAAATATTTAAAAATTCAAAAGCAGAAAAAACAAACAATTACATATTAATTAATTAAAATTCTTAATTTTATATAAGTGAAAAGATAATATTGAATATTTTTTAAGATAAATAAAAAATTTCAAAATGAAAACACAAATAATAATTTATGCTTCTAATTTTTTATATTAATATATTTACTGACAAATAATTATAAAATGCTTAAGCCCGCATGGTGGGCAAAACACCTAGTTCATCATTATTGAAAATAATTAAAAACGTAATTTGATAATATTATATTACCTCTTGTTATTTTCTCTAAAATATTATATTACACCAATTATTATGTAGGACCTTAGTTACAATAATATCTCTGTAAGCTAACATTTTGACTTATAATTTCACTTTATTATCGAAATCTTAGATATAAGATCAACCATTTTATAATATTCTTAATAGTTACAAGATGGGCTTGAAATTTGGGCCGCGTATTGGACCCAAATAGGCCCAAAAGTACTTTTGAACAGCAAAGTCATCAACTAAAATCCAGAAGCGAATCACGAAGACCACCGAGAGACAGAAGCAGCAAGCGATGGGGAGAAAGAAGGGATTGCCGGAGTTCGAAGAGACGGCGCCGGATGGATTCGATCCGGCGAATCCATACAAGGATCCGGTGGCGATGGTGGAGATGAGAGAGCATATCGTCCGTGAGAAGTGGATCCAAATCGAGAAGGCGAAGATCATGCGTGAGAAGGTGAAATGGTGTTACCGCGTGGAAGGCGTTAACCATTACCAGAAATGCCGTCATCTCGTCCAGCAGTATCTCGACTCCACTCGCGGCGTCGGTTGGGGCAAAGACCACCGTCCTGTCTCCCTCCACGGTGAGTCTTTTTACCTCTTCTTCAGTGTCTCGATTGCATTTTATTCGATTCCTTGTAGGGGTTTTTATCGTCTCAAAATCAGATAATGTCTGGCTGAATCAGCCATTTAACTTGTATTGTCTTAGACTTTGGTTAATGAATTAGATTGGCCTGAGCTCTCAGATTAGTTCTAAATTCGTAGTTTTTGTTCATAAACGGACTATCATGTTGGTTTATGTTAATGATCAGGTCCCAAGCCTGAGGCTGTTGAAGGTGAATGATGCATTGCTGAGGTGAGTAAACTGGTTCTTTGTTACGGTTGGTGTGTTTCTGAAAAGATTTGTGTTTATTTCATTAAAAGATATAAGATTTTTTTTTGCATTTCTGGCACTAGATTTGGTTGAAATGATGATGATTTATGGATTAGTATGGGGTTCTCTAGAGTCTAGATATGAAACTTTGAGAAGGGTTCCCTGCTTGTCTTTATTAGAGTGTATGTCATCAGTGAATCAGATGTTGTTAAGCCTTTGTTGGAGTTTTTCATGTGACTCTGTTAGATCAACTTAGTGATCAGTAACTATCAGTGTAAGCTATTGATGAAAGAAACTAGAGTCCAAAGTGTATATATTTCTTGTATGAGATGTTGAAGTGGCTTTGTTTTGAGGCATTTGAATACTCTGGTGGTTGATAGTTTTAGTCTGCTATAATTCTCGTACTCCAAAGTGCTCATCTTACAATGGGTTATAATACTATGGGGGTGAAACAGGTTTTGGACCCATCTCTGTGTCTAGTCCAGGCGAAACCTCTCAAGTCGTTGTGTATATTTAACTTTGAATCATTAGAAGCCGATCTGATTAGATATTTATTAGTCCTTGTTGACAGCAGCTACTGGTTTCACTTTTATGACGTGCTTAGTGACCTTAATAATGTTCCTTTTCCTTTGTAGGTGACCGAGTTTACATGATGAAATTGGTCGTTGGACTGTGCAGATTTTCTCTTGTTTGTACTCTTTGTTATTGTTGAAACATGTCAGTCTTTGGACTGGCGGATCCAAGGAAGGGTTTTATAATCTTCAGTTATGTATTGAAGAAACTACACTAAACATTAGTCTTTCATTATGCTACCCAAATAAGTCCATTTCTTTATGTTTCTCTTGGTTTTCGCTAGTTTTTCACTTTCTAGTCAAAAACTCCACCGTAATTTCTTAGGAAAACTATCTGGTCTTCATTGTCTTATTGATCAGATATGATTGAAAGCTATTCTGAATTCACGAAGTTATCTTCAACACTACCAAAGAGCGTCCTCCTAGATAATGGAGTTCTCAAGTACCCTTCAACTTCAAATTTCTTTGGAGAAAGCTCTCTGTATTTCGCAAACTGTTACTTCCCGTCAGCGTTCTTGTCAACCACGACAGAAGTACGGTCTGAAAGGATCCTCTTTTGTCAGCTGCTCGTAGGTCTTCAGTGTCACGTCTCTTATTCCCCTCACCAAATTCTCAGCTTCAGCTACAGCTAACGCATCTTGCGGCATTACATCTCCTCCAGAGCGGTCCCTGACCAAAGAGATTTATGTGTAGATAGTTGGCAACTATTTTTAGGCATCCATCTTGTAAGGTTTGTTAATAAATGGTAATACCATATATTCACGTTTTGAATGTATGTGTGATTACGGGCTACTTAACCATTCATCAAGATATCACGTGTTCACATTTTTTTTAAACAAACGAGTACACAATATATAGTACTATAATTGAACTCAGCAAACAAATGTTTCCACCATCACGAGTCTTGTGCTTTACCTTTGTATCATAATTACAGAATGAAGACATACTTTTAGTATAGGATTTCTGATGACTGCATATCCAATGTGGCAGGTCTTTGGGAGATGGAGGTTGAAATTCTTTTTATGAGATTCATCATATATGGTAAAGAAAAAAGACTCTAAAACTCTAAAATATCATCAGGTATATGATTGCACAATTGCAGGTTTTGTCACTCGCAGAGTGAATAAGTTTCTTCCTTAAAATACTCTTTTCAATTGATTAGGTGGATACTTGTCATACTAATTGTTTTCTCTACTTAGACCATCTCCATTAGGAGTTTATTAAAGGTTCAAGGGAAGGGTTCACACGGTTTACGAGATAAACAGTGGTGAACCCGCTTCACTTGAGCTTGCTGCGGTGATATTGGTTCATCACGGGTTCACCACGTGGCGAACCATGATTCATCCAATTTTTTTTTTCTTTTTGAAAAAAAAAAAAAAAACCACCTGGTGAACCCCAATGGGGTTCTATTAGGGAGATGCTCTAAAGCTTCTCTTTTATATATAGAAACCTCTGCTTACCTTCTTGCATTAGTAAATAGTAAATAGTAATAATGACATGGATGGTGGCTCAAAAAAATAGTTAATTTTTCTAATTGTGTTGTGTTGGCACTAAAGCAATAGATTAAGAAAAAATGACAAAGAAACGTAACTATTTTAGGTAAGTAGATTGACAAAATATCGAAAGTTGACAAAAGAATCCTAAACGTGACGTAACGCACGTAACAAACGTCTTTAGTCGGACTATTATCGCCCACATAATAATATTCTTTAAGAAAACGTCGTCACTTTGCTTCATACTAGTGGACCATCTCTTTTTCCTTTCCCCCATTCACACTTCACCTTTACAAGGGCCACACCACACCCTCCCCCACCATCACTAAAAAGCAGTTTCGATTCTCATCACAGTCCAATAATATCTCCGCCATTAAAGTAACCGCCCCCCCTCCCTCTCTCTCTCTCTCCTCTCTGAGGATCCAATTCAGTAATGGCGGCCAAGCTAGGCTCCTTCCGAAACGGACTCATCGAGAAACGCGAGCGGCTTCTCTCCACCTCCGATCTGAGATTCAGCGACATCGAGTCCAACGATCTTCTCGAAGACGAGAATCACGGAACGAGACGGTTATGCTGCTGCTGTTCGTGCGGTTACCTAACCGGTAAAATCTCGGGAGTGTATGAGGACGCTAAAGATGTGGCGCGGAAGGCGTGGGCGATGGGGGTATCTGATCCGAGGAAGATTGTTTTCTCCGCGAAGATTGGGCTTGCTTTGACGATTGTTGCGGTTTTGATTTTCTTCCAGGAGCCTAATCCGGATCTCAGCCGTTACTCCGTCTGGGCTATTCTAACTGTCGTCGTCGTCTTCGAATTTACAATTGGTAAGGAGGAGGAGGACTAGTTCTAGCCATAGCTAGGTTAAACATTCCTCTTATTGGTTATTAATATGTATAGATTTTTAAATTGTTTAAGAAAAAATATATGTATTTGCCATGTGAGTAAAATAGGTTAAACAATGAAGAATTAATGAACTAATTGGTTTTAAGTTGGAAGCCTTCGGGTTTAAGAATTCATATATATTCATATAGAAACGAAGAGGACCTCCATTACGACAGGGTTCTTAGCGGAAAGAAACTAAGAGGACCTCCATCACGATAGGGTTCTTAGCTGAATATAAGAACTCGTCTCAATTAACTAAAAAAAGTTAAGAACCGGTTCTTAGCTTTTTTAGTTAAAAGTTAAGAGACGGGTTCTTATACTCCACTAAGAATCCGTCGTTAGAACCTCCCAATGGAGATGGTCTAGTGGGAAGTATTTGGATTTTATTTGTTTGCTCATTTCTTTAAACATTAGAGTGTGTGTAGAGTTGCTTTCATCGTGATGAATGTTGTTTGGTTATTATAGGGGCAACACTAAGCAAAGGGTTTAATAGAGCGCTTGGGACATTATCAGCTGGAGGTCTTGCACTTGGAATGGCTGAGCTTTCTACACTGGCTGGAGATTGGGAAGAGCTCTTTTGCACAGTTAGTATCTTCTGCATTGGTCTGTGTTCTCTTCTTTTATACCTATCGTTTTGTTGGTTTTCTATATGTGCTTATGTATTAGGCGTCTCTTGTTTTCAGGGTTCATTGCAACTTTTATGAAACTATACCCGGCGATGAAAGCTTATGAATATGGTTTCAGGGTTTTCTTGCTTACCTATTGCTACATTCTCATCTCTGGGTTCAGAACAGGACAGTTTATTGAAGTGGCTATCTCTCGGTTTCTACTTATAGCTCTTGGTGCTGGTGTTAGTTTAGCGGTTAATATGTTTATCTATCCTATATGGGCTGGAGAGGATCTTCATAACCTAGTTGTCAAGAATTTCATGAATGTAGCGACTTCTCTTGAAGGTCAGTGTACTCATAAAGCTTTAGCTTTCGAGACTCTAGTGAAGATGCTTGACTGATATTGTCTGTCACTTGGTGTTTTACAGGTTGTGTGAATGGATACCTCCGCTGTGTTGAATACGAGAGAGTCCCATCCAAAATCGCCACTTACCAAGCCTCCGAGGATCCAGTTTACAAGGGTTACAGATCAGCTATCGAGTCTACTAGCCAAGAAGAGTCTCTGGTATTTTTCATTTCAGAATTCATCATTAAAAAGTTATGTTTCTTGTCTCTTAATCTTTTTTTTTTTTTTAAAGATGAGCTTTGCAATATGGGAGCCGCCTCACGGACCTTACAGGTCATTTAACTACCCATGGCAAAACTATGTCAAGCTCAGTGGCGCTCTCAAGCATTGTGCATTCACTGTGATGGCATTACACGGCTGCATTCTCTCAGAAATCCAGGTAACACTTTCTTTCTAGCTTAAGTGCAATCTGGTGATTGATTTACGGGTATGAGAACAAAACAAGCTCATAGTTTAGAAAACGTTTCACAGGCACCTGAAGAAAGGAGACAAGTTTTCCGGCAAGAGCTTCAGAGAGTTGGCGTAGAAGGAGCCAGATTGTTAAGAGAGCTCGGCGAAAAGGTGAAGAAGATGGAGAAGCTAGGACCAGACGACATGCTCTTCGAAGTACACGTAGCTGCCGAAGAATTACAGCACAAGATCGACAAGAAGTCTTACCTTCTCGTCAACTCCGAACGCTGGGAGATTGGGAACAGATCACGGTCAGAGCCTCAAGACCTTCTCTCCCTCGACGATTCAGAGAACCTCCCCCAGGCTCCAATCTACGCCTTCAAGTCCCAAAGCGAGGCGGTTCTTGAGATACCCAAGAGCTGGGGAGAGAAGAATCACCGTGAGCCGTTGAATCATAGACCTACTTTCTCGAAACAGGTTTCTTGGCCTGCACGGCTTGTGCTTCCGACGCATATGGAGACGACTAACGGGAACTACCAGCTGATGGAGACGACGGAGACGTACGAGAGCGCGAGTGCCTTGTCTTTGGCCACGTTCGCGTCTCTCCTCATAGAGTTTGTCGCGAGGTTGCAGACAGTGGTTAATGCGTTCGAGGAGTTGAGCTTGAAAGCTAATTTCAAGGAGCCAGAGTTAGTGACGTCGGAGACGGATTTAGAGTTGGACGGAGAGAGAGTCGGACTTGGTCGGAGGATACGCCGGTGTTTCGGTGTGTAAGGTTTTTTTTTTTCCTTCAAAATTTGCATCGGCGTTTTACTTAAACGCGCGAGAGAGAATAGTTAAGCTGTTAATTGTAAACTAAGTAACCCAACCAATACAACTAAACTAGTTAATGTTATCATAAAGAGAGGCGTTTTTAACCCTTTATTATCATAAACTGTGCATGTATTTCGGGTTGTAACATTTTTATGGACATATAAAATGAAAATATGCTGCAAACTGTTAATATTAACTCACAAGTCACAACTATTATTAAGGAAATTTTCATAATTAATTTGTTAAAAGTATTTCTGAAACATTGAATTCATTAAGAACCACAATTTACACGTCTGGGGGAAGTATGAATATTTAATTATCATTTTTGTTGTGAAATTGGAAAATGTGACATATATTTGAGCTTTAAATAGCCCAAGTATCGGCCCATTAAATCTGGTTAAAAATTGTAGACCCATACAAAAGCAGCGCAAATTACTATTTTACCACCAAAACTCTGTGCAGATCCGATCGAACTAGAAAAATTTCCAGGAAAAAACAACAACATTCCTAGAATTCGAAGAATAAATCATCACTTCCCAGAAACTTTCTTCACACTCAAATCGTATAGCGAGATCGGGATCCGAAGACGAGGATAATGGAGACCTTACCAGATGGATCGGAAAGAGATAAAACTCCGCCTCCTCCTTCTTCTTCTTCCTCCTCCTCCTCTCCCATTCCTGTCGTCACCAGTTTCTGGAAAGGTTTGTTTCAGATTCATATATCTACCTATCTATCTATTCGCTTGCTTTGAATCCTCGGTAGTAGCTTGTTGTACTAGGAGAACTTAGTTTTTAGGTTTAATTTGGATTCCATTTAAGTTAAGTACGACTGAATCAAACTAGAGACCTGATGAAGATT
Organism: Eruca vesicaria subsp. sativa; assembly: GCA_932364175.1. NCBI lineage: Eukaryota > Viridiplantae > Streptophyta > Magnoliopsida > Brassicales > Brassicaceae > Eruca > Eruca vesicaria. Next base: position 57,006 of record CAKOAT010967376.1, on the reverse strand, counting down.
TTTCATTAGATATTCCGGAGAAGGCAATGATAGCTTTAATGTGATCGGATTGAGAAAGTTTCACTTGATTGCATGGAAACAACAAGTCTCACTTCGATAACTGGCTCTGTGCTTGTTTGCTGTTCATCTGTTTTTGATTCACCAATCTTTAAAATATTTTTTTTCAGAATTTGATTTGGAGAAGGAGAAGAGTCTGCTTGACGAGCAAGGGCTTAGGATAGCTGAGAATCAAGAAAACAGTCAGAAGAATCGGCGAAAGCTTGCTGAGAGCACCAGGGGTACTCTCTTTTTTGGTTTTTCTTTTTTCCTTTTTTGCTTAATGCCTCTAGTTTTTATATCCTAGGGGATCTAACTAGTTTCTAGGTAGCACGTTTTTATGATATTCTGTTAACATATTATAAGGTTTATCTTGGTAACAGACTTCAAAAAAGCATCAGCTGAGGACAAACTTGGTATGTTTAACTCCTTGCTCAAGGGGTATCAGGAAGAAGTGGATAATATTACTAAGAGGGCCAAGTTTGGGGAGAATGCTTTCCTTAACATCTATCAGAAACTCTATGAAGCACCAGATCCCTTTCCTGCTCTTGCTTCTATTGCTGTAATACTTCATTTACCTGCGTTAACGTAAATAGAAACCTTAAGTCCTCTATCCTGTATTATATGCAACTGACTTACGGTATGCTGTATTTCAGGAGCAAGAGCGTAAATTATCTGAAGTGGAATCTGAGAATCGAAAAATGAAAGTTGAACTTGAGGAATTTAGGACTGAAGCCACTCATCTGAAAAATCAACAGTCCACAATAAGGAGACTAGAAGAACGGAACCGCCAGCTTGAGCAGCAGGTCAGCTTTTGTTTTTTTTTTTCTCTTCCGGGAGGGCAAACTCTTACACCGAGCCAAATAGAAATGCTGTTTTGTGATCTTGTAAATGATTGCTGTTGAAGATTCACAGTTATAGCTTGTTTTTTTAATTATTTGGATTCAGATGGAAGAAAAAATTAAGGAGGTTGTTGAGATCAAACAACGAAATTTGGCTGAGGAAAATCAGAAAACGTTGGAGCTTTTAAAGGATAGGTAAAGTGTTTTTTCTACCCTGATTATTCGAGTGTTTAGGAGTTTTTGAATCATTACCATCGTTTACATATTCACCTTTTATGCAGGGAGCAAGCTTTGCAAGATCAGTTAAGGCAAGCAAAAGACAGTGTTTCCACTATGCAAAAATTGCATGAGCTGGCACAGAGCCAGCTTTTTGAACTTCGTGCTCAATCAGGTTTTGCATTTACCCTCAATATAGTGGATCATTTCGTGTTCTTATTTCTTAGTTCCATCTTGTCTTGTTAATACACATTACTTTTTATCAATAACACTAGACGAAGAAAAAGCGACAAAGCAATCTGAACTTAGTCTATTGATGGATGAAGTGGAACGTGCTCAAACTAGACTCCTTTCACTTGAGAGGGAAAAGGTATTTCAAAGAATGCTCTTTAAATGTCATGTTTAAATTAAGGGAATGGCCAAAGATAAACCGGGAAATGTTTGTTACTGGTTTGTAACAGGGACATCTACGGTCTCAGCTGCAAACAGCTAATGAAGATACTGAGAATAAGAATAGGTGGGCTAGTTGACACTTAAGTGTCCATTTAACAAGGCACATGCATTTAAATAGGTCTGGTCTAAGCTCTTGCTTTGTTTTGATTGTTGTATTTTTGTTGTGCTTGTTCACTGCAGTGATAATGTAGATTCAAATAGTATGCTGGAGAATTCCTTAACTGCAAAAGAGAAGATTATATCAGAGCTCAATATGGAGATTCACAATGTTGAGACAGCTTTAGCAAATGAGCGAGAAGATCATGTTTCCGAGATAAAGAAACTGAATTCGCTGCTCAATAAAAAGGTGAAATTTGTACTATGTTTTTGTCGTTTATGCTGAGAATTTTTACTATGTTTTAGAAACCAGTTTCTTATCATTTTTCATGTCTAATGTTAGCGTGCCTTCATTTTTGTTATTAAACTAGGATACTATCATTGAAGAGATGAAGAAAGAGCTTCAAGAAAGACCATCAGCTAAATTAGTTGATGATCTGCGCAAGAAAGTGAAAATTCTGCAGGTATTTATCATTTCTGGTGTTATTTTGTACTTACTTATTCTCACTATCGAGCTTCTTGCCACAGACCCGTCCTCTTTTTTTCCTCGTAACATTATTATTGTGTAAAGCGTAATGCTCTTGCTGCGTATTAGGCTGTAGGTTACAATTCAATTGAGGCAGAGGACTGGGATGCTGCTACCACTGGTGAAGAGATGAGCAGAATGGAGTCGCTTCTTCTTGATAAAAACAGAAAAATGGAGCATGAGGTCACTCAATTAAAGGTAAATAACCTTCTACGTAATTAACAAGTACCGCTGTAATTATGTCTCCTCGATACTCTTTCCCTGTTAATGGCATGAACGCACACAAAGTCGATGGCATTGGTCGACTAAACCATTTTTATCCCAGGTTCAACTTTCTGAGAAAACTTCCTTGCTTGAGAAGGCTGAAGCCAAGGGAGAAGAACTAACAGCTAAGGTTAATGAACAGCAGAAACTAATTCAAAAGTTGGAGGATGATATTTTGAAGGTATGTAAGACTATCTCTCTAGATGTGTTTTTTGTTTTCGGATTTCCTTTCATGATTCTTGTAGTTGTGTTTAATATTATTTTTTCTGAGATTATGAAGATTTTTCTCACTTTATACTCAACAGGAGAAATCATATCAGAAACTTTGATTGTACTTAAAATTTTTCACTACTTTATTACACAGGGTTACAGTTCAAAAGAGCGAAAAGGTGCTCTCTTTAATGAGTGGGAGTTCTCAGAAGCAGGTGTGGCTGAGCAGTCTGAGGTACTTCTTTCTGACCCATGTATACGAGTCACGTAGTTTCTCATGCAACACTCTTGAATCTGAGAAAAGTCCTCGGAAAGAAAAGGGAATGGATCAAATGGTTCAGAACTAAAAACTAGATAACCCATTAACATAGAGCGTTAAGTTCTTAGGTAGATAATTTTAAACGGTCTTATTTGTACGCTGGCTCTTAGGAGAATATGTGCGTTTGAAATTCGATGTGAAAACGTCTGATGAAAGTTTTCATATATACCTCATCTAGAAATAACTCATCACTAATTACTGCTCCTTATCATTTCTGGTTAGCCTATGGATCAGAAACATGTTACATCAGAACAAGATCAAAGCTCAATGCTGAAAGTTATTTGCAGCCAAAGAGATCGGTTCCGAGCACGGTTGCGGGAAACAGAAGAGGTAAAAACAGTAGTGCACTTGGAAGATCCACTTTCCTCTCTGTCTTGTCTTTGTTAAACTCTCTGAATACTCTTAATATTTAACAGGAAATAAGGCGATTAAAAGAGAAGATAGGCTTTCTCACAGACGAATTGGAGAAGACCAAAGCAGACAACGTCAAACTCTATGGCAAAATCCGTTATGTCCAAGACTATAACCACGATAAAGTTGTTTCACGAGGATCCAAAAAGGTTTTTCTGCTTTTCGACATTACGTTTTCCCTTTAAACTTTTGTCTGGCACAGGGTTGATTGATATGTTTCCTGCAACACCTCAGTATGTGGAAGATGTGGAAAGTGGATTCAGCTCGGATGTGGAATCTAAATACAAGAAGATATACGAGGATGATATTAACCCATTTGCTGCATTCTCGAAAAAGGTAAAACAAAAAGAATCATTTCTCCTATCATCTTCATAACCCTTCGTTGTGAGAAGAGAAAATGAGGCTAATTCAAGTATGAATGTGTTGAAACAGGAAAGAGAGCAACGGGTCAAAGATTTGGGAATCAGAGATAGGATTACGCTAAGCAGTGGCCGTTTCCTTCTAGGAAACAAGTAAGCCGCTCTTTATTTGTGATTCATATTCAAATTAACTACATACATTATGTGGCTTATTGGGTTTTCTTTTTCAGGTATGCGAGGACATTTGCTTTCTTCTACACAATAGGATTGCATGTACTTGTCTTCACTTGTCTCTACCGTATGTCTGCTCTCAGCTATCTCAGGTAAGATTCCATCAAATGTTTGATTTTTGTTTGTTATATAACTCCATCTGTTTGACTTTGATTTTCTTTCTGTTTTTTTTTTGGGGGGTGTGTTTAGCCATGGAGCTGAGGAGACTCCAGTGACAGAAACAACCACAAACCTTCCTCGCGGTTTTTAATCTTTCATCCCTAAACTTTTTAGTCTTTTGTTTTGTTTTGTTTTTGGTCTTCTCCTTATATTGTCTTCTGGGCATTAAGAATTGGAGTATGAAATATTTTGTCCAGAGCGGGAACCAAATCACTACATACATATATAAGCCATAGAAAAAGTTTACGAAAATGTGGAATTTTTATACTACTAATCACTACATATTCAAGTGTGAAAGTTCATATTCAAGTGTTCTTTCACATTAACCAAAAAAGGTAACCACCACCACTTAGTGACTTTCAAGTTTACACAAGTCACTCTTCTCCATCAGTCAAACCAACAAGTATGGTTTATTCACTGTAACTTTCATTATATTGTCCTTCCTTTCATTTTCAGACCCAATGTTTTGGTTTCGAATATTAAAGAGCCAATCCTCTCTTCTTCTGTATTTGCTTTGACATATAAAAGGTCCCCCATAATTACTTGTCATCACCCTTTAAAACATGTCCATTCCCCTCAAGCCATAGATGTGAAAGGTATAATAACTGCTTAGGCCCTACAAAAGTGTGTTTATGTGTGTGTCCCCCATTTAATCTGACTCCATTTATTTCCATAAACAAATTTATAAAACGAGATTCATTCAGGTGAAGGAATCAACGTGAATAGAGTAATCACGAGAAAAAAAGTATCCAATGTGCTGTGCCTCTTGGAACTTGTAAGTGGAATTCAATGAATTCCATGACACCCTTTAATACTTAAATCAGTTAAACAAAACGTATTTAATGTCGCATTCTCGTGTCTTTGCATACTCATTTTTTATGATAGAGTAAACAAAAAGGCGACTAATCCAAAGAATGTTCCTTTTCAAACAACAAAATATTGTAATTTTCGGATTACTTTGTTTGTCTATAATCATTATAACTAACAATATATAGTTTTATTGACTCAATTCTAACTAAGAGAACATGTTCAGATATAACATATTTCAGTTTTGAATATTAATTACAACACTATACATTTCAATGTCAGTTTAACGTCATTTAAATATATCCACGTGACCGCAAAATCTAATCTGAAGTAGTACTGGTTAAGTAGCTCATCATACGCAAGGCTACAGTAACACGTGTCGTCTCACTCTTGGTTTAAGATCCTGCCGACAAACTGATTCCAGTGGGACCCGAATAAGTAATGGGGACCACGAGGGAACGGTGCTTCTTTACTTCCCTGTCCCTTCTGTCCAATTACGACGCTAAGAAATCTGATTTACATCTATAATGCAACTATTTCAGAATTAATTACATACAAATATTTTAAGCCAAGAAAACCTTGAACATTCAGTCCATCTTTGTAAATGATCAAAAAAATATATATGAATGATCTGCTTTATTAAATTATGATATATTGGTATACAATTTATAACAAATTTTGGACAATGACATATGAATGCTGGCATGCTGCCTACACAATTTCTGTCCTACAGAGATCAAAAATATAATCATATTAAGGTTAATTAGAAATCCGAAAGAAGTAAATTAGTAGCTACATCCTATGAAATTTACAATAATGATCATTTTTTTTTAAACATAATGGTCATTTGTTTAGTGCTATGAAAAATGTTACAAAACGTGTTACAAAAGAAAAAATAGTAGCGTAATGAAATGTGAGAAAGGGGCAGCCTTGCATATATGTGAATAGGGGTGGCACGAATCGGATATCCGGGTTTTCGAAAGTATTTGTGATTTGCTTCGTATGTTACGGATATCTGATTTTGGTATTTGTTTTGCTTCGGAAAAATACGGATATCCGGAAAACGGATATCCGGAAAATAAACAGATATTTGCGGATATTTACGAATACTTACGAATATCTCATCCGTTACAAATAATCTTAAAAATTTGATATAAATTTATTTTGTAAAATATATTTTACATGATATATAAAATAAAAAATAAAGAAGTAGTGAATTTACATATTTTTAATTTTTTAAGTTTAAGTTAACAATTATAATAACACAAAACTTAAGATTTTTTTTATAATTTTCATAAATTTTCTCTTATTTTTATCTAATAATTTTATATAAGTAATAATGTGAATCTAATTACTCAAATCATAAGCTATAATAATAATTTTATAATTTAAAATTTTTAATATAATCAAAATATACCATGTATTTATATATTTTCCGATCGGATCGGATATCCGCTTCCCAAAATTTTAATATTTGTGATTTGCTTCGATTTTAACGGATATTGATTTTTAGTATTTGCTTTGATTCGAAAGTTTACGGATATCCGAAATTTTCGGATCGAATCGAGACAAATAACGAATCGAATCAAATTTAACGAATAAAATGCCCAGCCCTATATGTGAATCTTAACTCACCTTCTCTCAACGCCCACAACGACACTACGTCCATTGGTAAACCTTACAAAACGGTCATGGAAGGCTAGCTAGAACATCGATATATGGTATACTTGAAGACAGTTTGACGTTTTATAATCAGTCAAAAAACATTACCCCAGTCAAAAATAAGGATTCAAAAATCACTTCCCGTGTGACTATGTGAGACATAAGATATTTACAGTTTGTCTCTTTTCTGATTTGTAACCGTGTCACTATATTTTGGATTAGGTATTACTATCACGCGGATGTGAGATTTAATGATTTTATATCAAATTTGGTCCATAAACCAAGTTCATGCTATAGTCGCATCGATCGTGAGAAAATATTGTCTCCAGGCTATGCGGTCGTGGGAGCATATTTAAACAAATTGAGAATCTGACATAGTGGATAATGTAGAGGACTATATATGAATGTAAAGAGTAAACAGTATACACGTTAGGTATTATTAACTTGGTTGGAATATTTCTTTAGGCAAAATTAAATATGAAAGAGCCCATGCACATGAACTAATTGTTTTAGCACTTGTTAATGTTGTTGAAAGATTTGCAACCTAAGTTATTAACCGAACGATCAACTACACATGCAAATATATTAATCGAAATTTTCGTAAATTCTCCCAAATGATAAATAACATTTTCAGTTTTGGATAAGAATAACAAATCAAAGGAACTGACTTTAATGACGAAAATAGAAACGGGCCAACTAACTCGTCCGTGACTTCACATAAGCACATGACTTACTCGGTAGTAGCTAAAATGGCTAAAGCTAAATAAACTCTAAAAGTCCCACCAAGACGTGGCTTTCTGCATGAAAGCTTATGCACACATAATTTTCCAATGTTTTTGCTGAATTTCTTCCGGAACTAGTGTGAACGAAAAGGAAAACAAAATCAATTTAGGTATTTTTTCTCCCAATTGTTAATACTGGTATAAGTTTGTGGATAAGTTTTGTTCACTATAAATCGACAATCAATCTGTGATTGGATAGATTCTCTGATTCACTTACGGTTCCATGTAAATTTAAATACTACTGTGGCTTATCTTTTTCACATTCGAGCCAGAAAAAGAGCTTTATTTTCACATTGATTGTTTCGTACAGTTGGTAGATTCAGACAACAGTTTTGATATTTAATAGTAGAAGATAGGGGCCACAACAAAAGTGTTTTGAAGACTTTTCTTTCCTTACAATAATAAGATCCTACTTTTATATAAACTTAACTAATTGACATGTACTTTCTCACAAAGACAACAACAAACTATCAAACAATAACTAAAAGCATCTCGCTCAGACAACATTTTCAAATTTATAATAATAATTAATCCTATTATTAATCGATTAAAACACGGAAATAACTACTGATAATTAATTAAAATAAACAAAAGAAAAATTCACACTTGTTTTCCATTACAAAGAAAATAAAAAAATGAGTTTTACTGATCATATATAGCTGTAAAACTACTAATCAAATCTCATTCACTTCTTCTCTTTAGCATTTATTCGCCGACAACCCGATAAGATTATTCGCAAGATCGTAAGTGACACGTGTCCCCTGCTGCTGCACGTTCCCTATGATCGACAACGAAGACGACGTCGGAGCAAAAGCAAAGCAGAACGTCCCCGCGTCATCAACAGGTATCAAATAATTCTTCGCCGGCAAATCAATCGACTTCCCTCCCGTGAAACGAAACGCCACCGTCGGAACCTTCACGCTAGACAACGACGAGAAATCATAACACGTGTCGAACAGCGAGATGCTCGACGTCCCTCTCTTTAGATTCGCCGTGAGCTTAACGAACGCGTCGCGCAGCGAGTTATAAGCCTGAGTCTGGAGCCGAGTCACGGCGGTTCCGCAGTCCAGAATCACCCCTCCGCCGCCGGAAGCGTCGACGGCGAACACCTCCGCCGGGATGGAGACCTGCTGACCGCCGACGGTGAACCCGCTGAGTCCGACGTAGTAGAAAGTGTCGACCTTGGCGTTGCGGAGAAGCGGAGCCGTCGCGTCGTCGTCCCCGGCTCGGACCGAGTTGAAGTCGAGACTCGACGACTTCCCCGAGTCGCGGTCCACGAGGCAGTAGGAGAACGACGTCGCTTTGATCTGATTAGTCATTGACAAGCCTCCGCCTCCTAAACCAAGTAAACCAGCAGCTCCAGTGAACAGTCCCTCGTTATCGTGCCCGCACCCCAAAGCGACGTCGTTCACTTTATTACCGTTGGAGCCAAACGTCACCGTATCGGTGGCGTAGTCTCCAACGGTGAAAGACCCGTCTCCGTAACTAACTTGGTAGAGACACTTGTCTGCGCGACAAGCGGAGACTTCTAGAGAGCCGCACTGTGGGGAAGAGCAAGAGAGGGGTTTGAAGGTTGAGGACGTTGTCGGGTCGAAAACCGGGTCGGATTGTTGGTAGCAGTCGGAGCAGGGTTGGCATTGGATCCAGTTCACGTCGCTTCCGGTGTCGAGGACCATGAACATCTCCTTCGCCGGAGTTCCGACTCCGATGCGGGAGAAATACTCGCCGCTTCCTTGGCTAGCGCCGGAGACGACGGGGGTGGTTAGATCCTCGGGTTGGTATGAGGAGGTGTCGACGGGTTTGAGATCGGATCTGTCGATGCCTTCGACGGCGAAGAGGATCTTGGCGGTGATTCCGGCGACTCGGGATGAGTCTCGGTCGAGTCGGCTCAGTACTAGGCTTTTGTAGTCTTTGTGCTGTGAGGCGACGAGAGTGTCTCGGGAGTGGAGGGTTAGTGATAGTGGAGAGGATGAGTTGAGGAGAACCGGGTCGGATTCGGGTATGGTGTTGGTGTTGGTGGTGAAGAGTGATGAAAGGGTCGAGTCGAGTGAGAGGATGTGTTGGGTTTGCTGGAGAGATGAAACGACGTCGAGGACGGTGGTTTGATGTGATGGTGGTGGTAGAGAGCGGGAGGAAGCATGGGTCGTGGTGAGGATGAGAGAGAAAGTGACGAGGGAGAGGAGAGAGAGCAATCGCGTTGAAGCCATTGTCTCCGGCGAATGTAGTGAGTTATAGTGGAAGACTGAAAAGAGAAAGAAATGTTAATACTTATAGGAAAATAATAAAATAAAGTTGCGGAGAGAGTCACGCCAGAATTGCTGTGGTTATAAAAGCGTCGTCAATAATTTATCAATGTAACTATTTGGGATTCACATAATACTAATACTTATGCCTAATAGAGTAGTAGTACATAGTTGAGTATAATTGTACTGGATTAGAATTTAACACAAATTACAGCTTAGTGTACGGACATGTGTAGTAAGTTGGTGGTAGTTGATAGGGATTGGACCTGTCCTAGAGATGTGTGACTACGTGTAATGACTACTACATTTATTTACTGTACATAACTCCAATTAAACACTGGGGGTATCTTCATACTCTTTCACCATCAATGGCTTTGATCTCTGGACTATACTATATGTTTACGTGGATGTTAGTTATCAAAGGCTTTGTGTATGTATGAACTGCAGAAGGAGTGAATCTAGATTAGGTTAAAATGGTAAGTAGTGAATGAGAGGAGTGGGTAAGTTGTTAACTTCGTTAGACGAGATTTTGGTTTATTTCGCTTTCCCTGAATTAATGGTAACGCACCTTTTTTGGCCTTGGTTGTTGCGTTTCATTTATTTCTTTGTTTTCATCTTATTATATATCCACTTTACTTTTTCCCTAAACAAGATAATGCATTAAATGAATAACGGTTTATTATATAGTTAAGGCTAAGGAAATTACTTTCTATACAACTTTAAGAACATTATAATGAAGACGCAATAATAGAGTTTCCCTTTGTCAAAGGCAAGGTTGCTAAGAAAAGGAACGAACAGACAGTATAATTGATGCTTCAGTTAAGGCGACTGTGCCATTATACTAGGCATGCTAGGAGAAATTAGTTAGCATCTAAATCTATATCTATATATATAAAGTATAGTTTGTCCCTCTTTGAGAGAGCCACGTCAACAAATCAAATAAGGAAAAATTGTCACGTGTACTGGAGCTTCCTCTTATGGGCTTCAAAATAATGTTTGGGCTTTAGCGTTTTGTTCATCAAATTGACCACCCCAATACTGCGGCGAATATCGTCTTCCAGAAAGTAGCCACCGAAATCTAGAGTTCGTGTTTTGCCTAGATCTAGGAGACCAGCTATGTTCTTCTTATTTCTCTGACACCAACAATGGAATTTCGAGATATTGGGTGAGTCGAATCGATTTGAATCGTCGGGTCGCGTCGTTTGGGTTTATGTTCAGTTCGTTAGTAACTTTTGGAGTTACTGATTCCTCGCCATTATCATACTTCTTAACTCCACTGTCTTTCTCTGTAAGGCACTATATAAAGGTAAGACTTCTTCCCGTTAACTCATCTTCTCATTCCTCGCAGTCATATTAACCCTAAAAACTTATGCATACTAGAATGGCAAGAACACTTCTCTCCTCCCTGATGGTATGAAAGTCGGTACTGTAAGCACCAACGGTTCATCTTCGTGATCCCAACGTTGCGGCTGTGTTGGAGATGTCTTCCCAATGTGCAGATTATAATACCTTTATTTTTGTAGGTATTATAATTTTCCAAGATCTGTAATTATATTATAGTTGTTCTGGATTCGTTGTTCACTAAACAACTTACTGTTGCTGACTTTGTAGTATGAGCTAATTGTCAATGCCCTTGCTGGATCATCAAATGAAACACTTCCAGATCTAAAAGAGAAGGCTTTGAATGTATATCCTTTTTACCACTCTACACCCCTAGCCTCTTAGAGGCACTGGTTTTATGAGTTTCTTATAGTTATAAGCATTGGAGTGGTAGCAATTAAATATTGTTATTTGAATGATGCATGATTCATGGTAGATGTCTCAGTTTTCTAATAAGTACAGTTTGTTTTTCTTTTTGGTTAACGAGATCAGGATCTTAACAATATAGGAGGAGACTCAGGTCCCCTATTTTATTGCAGACATGTTAATCAAGACTTACACGTTCATCCTTAGCCAAGGGGACCTTATGCCACTCTCTACCTTAGTTGAAGATGTAAGTTTCATGTATATTTCATTGTGGTTCATTCCTTAGTATGAAAATAATTATAAGTCATTCGGTTTGGGAGCAACGATGACAATGGGTATGATATGCCTGGTGCTAACTCAGGACCTGCGAAGGTGGACATTGTTGTAGTAGTCTTCAGGCAGAACCGACTACGGGAGCAGCTCCAAGTGATGTCTACACAAAGAAGCCTCCAACGCAAGCAGCTTCCAAGATGGCCAAAAAACCACTCATGGCATAGGTTAAGATAATCAGAGCTTTGGATATTGAATATTGCTGTTGCATCTGTGTTTTTTTTTTCTGAACAAGTTTGTTTTTTGTTCCCCCCTCCCCTTTTAGTAATCTATGTTTGATTCAGACGTAGGCAGAACTCACATTCTATTTGAAAGAAAGAATCATTCTATAAAGTGACTTATTGCTCTATGACTACGTGTCCAAACAGTCTTCAATTGTCTGTATAAGCTTGATCAACTTGATATTTTTATCATGACATTTAACTACTAAGGTCCAGTATATATACGATGCACTAAGATTCAACGTTAATGGAGGAGGGTCAACTATAGAATAACTTAATAATCTACATATATGTGACCAAACAATCTGTCTAAGTTCAAAGTATTTGTTATTCTTTCGTATTTGCTATTCTTTTGTGCCATTTAAACACAAGGTTCAGTTTACACAAGGTTCAGTTTATATACGCTGCACCTAAATTCATCTTGAAAAAGGGTCTACTGATAAATAATGATCTATCTGCACAATTTCCACCGGTATATGATCTATTACTGTAATGAGAAGCCAAAATATTCAGATATATGCTTCAATGCACCCGAGTCTAATAAGTATATCTAACTGACCATGGTCGACAAGTGGTGGTTCATAATCTTTGCAAGACCTGACAGTGTGTTTTCGTGGTTTTTTTTTATTTCAATTATAAGATAAATAATTTGAAATATGCCAAAATAGTTCAATTTAGATCAATGATTACAAAAATCAGCGTATCAGGTTTTATATGAAATTATTTTATTTTATTTATACAATAATTAATATTAGGAAGAAAAAAAAACAAATCATTTTGACATCGAATATGTGATTAAATTTTTTTAAAAGGAAGCAACATCGAGACCATTTGAAATCCTCGCAACATATCACTGTCGTAATTTTTAATATAGAAACAACTATTGTATACAAGCAAAAAAAATATTTTACCACATATAATATCATTTTATCTAAAACTTAAAAAAATAATTCATTATTATACACATCTTTTGCAAATACAAATCTTATACACAAACTACAAAATCTTACAAAAAGTAATAATCTGGATCACAAGTAAAGTGTATCCCGTCCGTAGGGCGGGCCGATCCTAGTCTTTAAATAAAACAATGTATGGGTGAGCATAGAAATATACAATAGCCAGTTTTTTCTTGTGTTTGGATTTCTTGATTAAATAGCTTATTTGAATTTACGAAATATTATCACTGCAATGCAATCAAGCGCAATATTGGAATCATATTTTTATGGGCCTGATAATGGGCTATGGCTGAGTAAATAAAACGGTCTGTTTTGGAGAAGAAACTTGGTAGACAGATATTTTTTCATATGGCGCCAAGAGGTTAGTTATGATCATATGATTCATGGCCAAAAATACAAGGGACTCTGCTGGTGGACCTCTAGCAACATCGTATCACTCCAAATTATTACATCTGCTATATTATTTATAAATAAATCCAAAAATATCAATTCAAAATTTTAATAGTTGCATGGCTTATATGAAACACATACATTATGTATCTGGTTAAGGTATTGTGATTGTCTTGTTCCTGCAAGAGTTCTTGATACACTTCCCATTGATATTCTCAGCAAAACCAGCTGTCTTCCATGTCAAGCATGCTTGACAATTAAACTGAGTTTGGTGAAACTGCCTCTGTTATTAACACAATGTCTAATGCTTTCTTTAAACCAAATGGTTGCAAGGCATCTTACCAGCTTGCTTAATTTTTGATTACTGTTACATATATGTCAACGAGTATAAGTACAAGCCTACCGAAATTACCGGATCATGGAAGGAAATCAAACCAACTTCTCCGTCAATAATTGAATGTAAAATAACCAGAATTATCTTTCATCTTACATCTTACATCTTACTTTGATTTGGACCAATTCATTATACTCTTACTATTCCGGATATAAACCGAACCGGATGTGAGCTCGGTTTGAGACATAAGAATAAATTGAAAATGAGATAAAAAGAGCTTCAAGATTGATAGTTGAGTACACTGTAATTCGAAGGAAGGATGGGGTTGAGCTCGCAGACATGGGGTTACAAACATATCATAGCTTGAACACTTTTAGGTGGGAATCTTGGTTTGGTTTGGCCTGGCGTTATGATAAAGTTGTAATTGACTTTGGTTTAAAATATGTATACCATGATGGCCAGAGAAACTGCGATACTATATGTACTTCTATTTTCGTAAGGAACGAGGCAGCCATAAACAGAGCCGTCCCTGGAAAATATTGACCCAGAAGCACAAAAAAGTTTTAGCCCATTTATCTTTAAAAATCAGAAAATTAACCAAAATTGAAGATTCAAGATGAACCCAGCCATCTGCGGTACTCAACCTCACATCCTTACCAATAGAACTAAATAAAATTAATGTTAATATTAGCCCTGTAAATATCTATATCTTGTTTCGCCCGAAACACATGCATTATTTACCTGTGCACAGAGACGACCCTGGCCATAAACTGAAGCAGGCCCGGCCCTAAACTATTTGAGGCCGAAAACTTAAAATATATAAAAGACCGAAAAAATGTACTAAAGGATTTGAATCCAACACCTCTTTAATGTCTCAGAACAATTTACCAACTGAACAACAAAAGATTTTACAAAATAAACGGCCAAAAGTTTACTTATTATAAAGAGGGCCGGAAGCAACTGTTTCTATTGCTTTCCCTCAGGGCCGCTACTGACTGAAGTGAATTGTAAGAATTCTTATTACATCAGCAAATTGTATCCACATCTAAGTCTATTTCTGCTATACTCCATGACGATTAACAAGGCTGTCTTTAGTTATGATTGATGGTATTATTTTAGATCTTATTATGTTGGTTATGATGGTTTTACTGAGCCAAAACTAGAGAGGCTGGGTAGGAAAAAAACTTTACTTAATTTAAGGGGTATGGTTAGGAGTAAAGATTTAGGTAAAAAACAATGAAGATTCTAGATGGTTTTCCACTAATCAAAAGGAAAATCGAAGAAATTCATTTCTTGAATGTTTACAATGAAAATATAGAAATGTGACCAAGTGCAAGCTATGTACATCGTTCGTTGATCTCGTAGTAGACGTATAAATAAACAAAAAACGTGACGCAGTTGGGCAGAAAAAACAAAACAAAACAAAAAGCCAGTGAAGGGGTGGTGGTATATGTCCCTACATATTTAGCTATTTTATGGACGGCAATGGAGCGAAGTTTAAATAATAAAAAGAAGAAAACTCTAAATTTTCTACATTCTCACAAATTTAAGGTTGTTTAAAATATTTTCAAAAGGTAATTAAAAGATTTTGAGTGCAAACAGGCAAGGGATGTCTTGTCTGCATGGACTTCACGTGCACGGTGCTGCGGTGCATCCTCTTCACATAACTCTTTCGTGGATTATATAGGATCCAATACTGATGACGAAAGATGTGATGGATTAGGCGTTTCAATTCCTCCATTTGAAATCACATAAAATTCTTCCATGTGATCTTCCACTTTTTGTGGAAAATGAAACCACTAATATACTTAAAATGGTTTTTTTGGAGAAAATATATATTTAAAACAGTTGAAAACTTTGTTAGATTCTGAATTCATAATCCCAATTGATATAAACCCATTTTCTATTATTCTCTCTTAGATTTACAAAACGTAAATTATCATTCTTCAATTGTTAAAACTGAAACAGTATCTTCTCTTTGGCGTTACTAAAAGGGATAAGTGAAAACTCTCCCAATTTTTTTTTGACAATCAAAAGCATTATAACAGGTATATTACACAATCAGAAAACGGTATTTTTGTGTGGTCGTCCTCATTTCTGATTTCAGAAACTTGTGAGGCTATGCTATTTTACAAGTCCATACAACACTCTCTTATTTCTTGTCTTTATCTTCCATCAGTGGGTTCAGTTAATACGTACGTTTCCAAAAAAATATCACCAACATCTTAATATTTTTTTAAAAAAAGATAGAATCATCAGATGTTTCACATGAAAAAGAAAAGCATAAACATGATGACATATGCACTGCCAAAAGAGTAAGAAACAAGATCTGAAAAAGAGAAATATGAACATCGAACATTCCCAAATTAATATTCTATTTTTTATTTGATAAGTATGTTAATTTCATTATGTTAATAATGATACATGGGATACAAATAGTATTTGAGAACAAATCCTAATGCATCAATGGTAGGTAACTAAAGCATAGGTCTAACAAAGCCCAAAAAAAGATAAAAAAAGACTTTCAAAGACAATTAAGGTCTAATCTTTAATATTCCTAACAAAACCCCACAAAAAGATCCACGACCCAACAACATTTTATATACAATTTGGTTTATACGACAGTGAAAAAGTCGTGGAATGAAAGTAAACAAACAATTCTGTATATATACTACGTTGCTTCCTTTGTATCCATTCTTTAATGGCGTCAACTATACAAAATTTTAAATGAAAAGTGAATATGTGGTTTAATAAGAAAACAAAACGCCTTTGATTATGATCATTTTGCTTTGTGAGGTCCTCGGTGATTTACTCGAAATGAGCTGTCCACATTGTAAAGGAAGACTGACTTTGATCTTAATTCGTCGACATGGGTTTGCATAGGTAAATTTTCGGTACCGCATAGCCGTATGTTTTAATTTAACATGGTCCACTCAAACTGAGTAAACCCATCACAAACATCTCTACCGAGGATGTATCTTTGAACTGAAGGGAGACATGAAGACAACACATCAAATATTTTCAACCCTAATTGGAAGATAGTCGTCACACTCCACAAGTGGGCCCGAAGCAATGGTGGGGAATGCTTTCTTCTATTCTCTTCCTCTCTAGCTACCTCTTGTATAAATATATATAACACATCTTCACTTCCTTTTGAAGCATTTAAACACCACACAATCATATTTTATAAGCGCCATTAATAACAAAAAGGTTTTTATATGGAAACGCAACAAACAATGAGGGAGAAGTCGAAGGAGGAGGCAGTGAATAACTGGGAGAAGAAGAAGTCTTCTTCACCAAAAGGAGTTGGGAAGGTTCTGAAGAAGAAAGGAAAGTTCTACATTATTGGAAAATGCATTGCGATGCTTCTTTGTTCACACGAGTGATCATCATCACCTACATTTGTACGTAAATGTGTGTACGCATGTATACATTTATATTTAGATAATGACAGAGGGCATGAAATGGAGTGTGTATATGCTCAGATATTTACTTCTTTTGTCAAAAGTTTACACATTACCTTTTCCGGTCTCTTTCTCATTTTACGCGGGTATGTTGCTACTATTATATTTCTCACAAACCAAATGTGCATAATTTTTTTGACCAAAAAAAAAAAAAAAAAAAAAAAAAAAAAAGTGCATAATTTACTAAGAACAACTCCATCGATGGTACGAGGAAGGAGTTCTCAAAAGATAATTAATACTCTCTCCGTTCCTTAAAGATACATATTCTAGAAA
>CAKOAT010967376.1:20412-39576 GCA_932364175.1 Eruca vesicaria subsp. sativa | reverse complement strand
TGTAAACTTCAAAAAACTTAATTGCAATAATTGATTTTTGATTGGTTTAAAATTATGGAAAGAAGATAAATACAAAAAACTATGCAAAATTATTGTGTTATTAAAAAGTGTGAAAAAACTAGAATATGGATTTTTTAGGAATATAGGGAGTAGATAATTAAAATAAAAGTGATTGATGACGTTTTAATACCTATCTAATAAAATTTTAAAAGTTATATTTTGAGATTTTTTTTTTTTTGCTAACCGAGTATCATGATCCCACCGAAGTGGTTCAGACTAGAGACCGAAGCGACCAAAGATCAGCAAGCTGGTCACCATGTAGGTTGCCGTATAAGATCTTTGGTCTCGGACGCTTCAGCTCGTATGTTAATTCGCAGTGGCTGGGAATCAAATCCAAGTCGCGGTACTCACAGCCGTGAGCCCTTTAGCACGGGTATTATTGGATGGGTATTTTAATCTCATTTTTATACTATTGATATGGGTGTTCTAATCGTGTATAAAATAAAATATAAATATAGTAGGCCTAAATATATAGTAAGTCCGCGAAAATCGTTATAAGAAGAGTGACAAAAAGTTTTTTTTCTTAACTACTAGTTTGGCACGGCGAATATTTTTTTCAGCTGGTTTAGTACTTCTAGTGAATACTGAGGTAACCAATGGTTGTAGAAACTGTCGAACGTTCTTGTGAAAGTTCAAAGAGAAAACATAGCAACGGTTGTGACGTTACTCACCTCGATGAGTTCGGCAATGGAGACATAAACTCTGCAACTAATGTTTCATCGTCTGTAAGTCTAATGAATCTCCTCTTCATTTATTATCCGACTATATATGTGTGTTTTGCTTAATTAGTCGTGTTATGCTTTTCTCTCAGTCTCATGTTTTCAAGGAGCAGCTTTTAAAGGTTTATTTTCTTTGTTAATATTTGCAGCTACAATCTTCGCTCAATATCTTTTTCTGCTACAGCAGTGATCAAGGTTTATCTCTTTTATCTCAAACACCATATCTTTTAATATCTGTATATGGTTTATTCATGATCCCGCTTAATCTATAAATGTGCTTATGAGTGAAAATCCGGAGAACGACTTGCCTATAGCCACTACTCCTTCAAAAGCTGGTGTGGAAACTGTTCTTGATGTAATGAACATCCAAATGAATTTCTCGCCATCACTTGCTAACGCCTACTCCAAATTACTCTCAGAGTGGGAAACACGTCTGATTGAAAACAAAAGTGAGTGACCCTTCCCTAAAAAACAACTGCATCCTTCTTCCTTAAACACTTTTGTCCTAATGGTTTTATACAGAAAATCAGGTGAAAAGGAAGCTTGTATTAGCCGGTTTATATTGGTTAAAATGTACATGTAATTTAATATAGGTTTAGTCCGGTTTAGTATCTTACTTTATATACTTGTAAAGTAAGATACTAAACCGGACTAAACCTATATTAAATTACATGAACATCATAACCAATTTAAACCGACTAATAGCTTGTTCAGGTTCCCACATGGTCGAAAGAAGCTTGTGTACAACGTTCTAACAATATGATCCAAATCCCTCGTAGCAACTGTATTCTTGTGAAGCTATCTCATATGATATGAGGAACATATTTCACTTAGAGAAAGGATTGAGAATGTTCTTTTTCTTCTCAAAGGACAACAACTATTACAAGCCTGCAAGAGCCAATTTACTAATACAAAACAACGAAGTGAACTGAACTGCAAGGATGTTTCACAGGAAATGCCAGTGGCAGTCCACTGAGGTTTCAAGCATTTCTTGCATGAAAGTAAACACTTATGAAAAGTGAATTACTTATGAAATTCGTAGAAACCTTTCGGCTATGTTCTACAACTACGGAGCAAATAGAATAGAAAGCGACTGAAAAATTTACGAGGCAGATTATGGTATCGAATTTGGCGGGAAACGTAGCGTGTGTGTTTATGTGTGGGTGGTACATTAAATACAAAGGCCCATAAACCCAAATTGGGCTTTTTCGGCTTAACAAACATCTGTCTATAGTTTATTGAAATTACATTGCTCCAAAAAAAAAAAGTTTATTGAAATTTCAAATCCATATTGTTTGAGTATATGCTACGAGAAGAAGGATAAATATTACATTTCTTTGTGGAAACATGATTAACGACAACATTGTTTGGATGATGATAGATTTTCACAAATCATTATCCAAACAATTTAATTTATGTGATTAGTATCTTATATATAGACGATAGTTATCTAGAAAAACTTTGGACAAAGGGAAGTGGAAGGTTTGTACTAGAAAGCACTATATTGGCTGGCTACAGAGGACGATGATGGCCTTTAATGAGCCACAAAAGTCATATGAACTTATCTTTATGTCACTTATGGTTCCAAATAGTCAGGTATATTCCCCTTTTTATTGATTTCCTATTTATCTTCATCAGTTGCATTCTTTATTTTTGAAAATGTTCTGTTAATTATAATGATCTTTGATCATATGTGATCGTCATTGATGTCTTTTTTTTACTAAACATACAGATTTTCTTTTGGAGAAGAAATAAAGTTTATGGATTATATAAAAGCAAAAACTATAAGGGATAAGTGAGTCTGTACAAGAAAAGATCCAATTGTTTTCATTTTTCATTTTTTTCCAAGAACTTGGGTGCATCGTCTAACAATCTATTGTTGTAGGATTATTTTTTAAATGTCAATTTGATAAGAGCTTAATATTGATACACTACGAATGTTAACATTGTAATTACTGTTTGTTGCATCTTTATTCTTAATGTCAAGAAATAAACAGTAAATATTGTGCTATTTATTTTTATAAACTAGGGAAATTGTTATTGACAGAAGATATCATCACAGAATTTAAATGTCGGCAGTTTCTTGTCATGGTGATATTTTAAAAACTTTATAGAGTACAGCCAACCTAACCAAGCCATGATCTAACACACACAGATACACTTATCTTTTTTTTCTGGGTCAAACACACACACACACATATACACACAACAAACACCATTTACTTATACATTTATATAGTGTGTGTTTGTCCAATTATTATTGAAAACATATTTTGTTATGTCTTTTCCCACTTCGACATTTGTGTGACATCAATCTTTATGAACACTAGGTTTCAATTAGAACACGTTTAATAATTATCAACCCATCATCCAAAAGTTAAACCATCCGCGTCATATTCAAGGGTTAGTTATGGATAAGTACATGTACGGTACCCGATAATTATCTTGTTACAATTTTTTATCAAAATTATTTGTTTATTAAAAATATTACAAAGTATACTTTTACCAATATATATACAAATTTATTCTTAGGAATAGATAAAACCACAACTAAATTTGGATACATTTGTAGAAGTAATCTCAAGATTTGTGCGTCTTATATAAGTTCCATTTATGTTACTTAGTATTGATCATCCATTCGACTTCAAACTTTACAGATACTATATCAAGACATAACGTCTTATGATAATTCATACAAAATACATAAATATGGATATACGTTTGTACAAACAGGCTGTTACATCATAAACCAAATTTAGAGGTGAAGCATGGAGCAAAGATAAAGTAAGCAAACAAAAAAAGAAGATAATGTAAGCAAATCGAATATTTGAGTGTGGTTGAAGCCACTAAAAAGGTTTGAAATGATTAAAATAAAAGGTGTGGTACCATGAGGTTACGTCGCCAGGAGGAAATGAACATCAATTTCTTAACATAAATAAAGATAAACCATCATAAAATGAACTCGTTTGAAATATATACATATACTATATTCGACAAATAATGTAATTCAACATATACAAGATATGAGAAAGGATAATTAGATAACACCACTGACATAAACACTAAACTAGATATTTATCTGAGGTTAAAATGTTGAACAAGACATTATTTGTTCTAAAAAAGTATATAAATACTCACATTTTACCACATTAAAATTACTGTAAAAATATGCTTCTAATTAATTATTACGATTTTCTTAATTATCCCATACGATTCTGATCAATATGGTATGCATCTCTAGTGATAAGTTATATAATTTCTGAAAAGAACAACATGAAAATTTGGTGTTGTCAAATCTCCTGAACTTAAGCGTGAAAGTAGGAACATATTGTATAGCCTATATCTCTATCTTTTCGCTATCCCTAAACCTCGAAGAAGCACTACATCAACTTCTTACTCTCCCATTAAGTTTGTCACGATAATATGCTATATTTTCATTAAAACGCAAATACTTTAGCTAGATAATATCGTTTCTCTTTATTCATATCTAAACTAAAATGACATAACCAACTTATAAAATCGTGATCTATATTCAAGAGGTGATTGTAATTAAAATAGTATTATTTCTTTGTTTTTTTTTTTTTGCATTTTTAATCTCAATATTGATTTAACCAATCAAAAATATTCTGAACCAAAGAGTGGTTCAGGCAAACTCTTTAGGAACCATTTTTTTATAGCTCGCGTTCCTTTAAATTAATTCGATAGTTTTCTATTTAATTTATATGTTTATGTGTCCAAGTGTTATGAGTATTGATTCATGAGTGACGGTTTAGATCAATTTTCTTATAGAACTTTTATACATTTTTGTCTGCAAATAAGAAAATCTCTACAAATAAGAGTATGGAAGGAAGAAGAAGTCAATACTGAGTTCTCCCATGAAGAAAAGTGGAGACAAACACACATTATTTTCCAGAACACATTTCCTTGAAAGGAAACTGCGCAAAGGAACGATAATCAAAAAGAGCATTGACTCTCTTTGCTATAAATAGAAAATGATTCATTATCAATTCAAGAACCAAAACAACAACTATAGATGATATATAAATAAAGTTGAAATTTTGTACTTTTGGTAGTGATAATGAGTGACTGAGATTTGTAACCAACGAAATTGGGAACAGAAGGTAGCTAATATAACACATAATGAAAGCACTCAGGGGAAAAGCAAAACCAATACCCACTTTGCTAAAAAAAATCCAAAGATTAATCGAAGATGAAACATTATTGAGTTTCACTATAAACAAGTTAAACTGATTCCAAAAAAAAAAGCTAAATTGTGATATGATGATATATGTTGCTGTCTTCTTCATTGGTTATGAGAAAGAAAAATTGAAAGCAACCTTAGAAGAAGCCAGCGAGTCCTTCCATTATAGTCATGTGGTCCTCCTGATAATGGCAGGCCTAGGGAGATAAAGAGAGAAGTGAGAGAAAGAAGAGAGAGCATGGGATGCTTGAAAATTAGGTACGAGAAGGCGGCATGTATAAATGGAAAGAGTGGATAACAATGGATGACTATAATAGGAGATTTTTATTTACAATGACAGTCTTTCATCTTTGCACGTAACTCCATGATGTTCCAACAGTGTGTACGTCTACGTATTTGTGTAGGACACTGGTGAGTAAGTAGCTAAGTACTGTGTTCGGTTTTCACACATTAACAAGGTTCCAGTGCCTCTCCCTTCGTACTTTCAGCTAATTCCCCATGATTTGTATACCTACCCAATTTAAAATTAATAGTTTATATGTTAGTTATAGATAAACAAAAAGTTTTACACATCAGTCATCACCAGTTCACAGTATAACTCAACTTTAATTGTTCGAATGACACATTTTTTCTTCTTTTTTTTTTTGTAAAAATACATTATTTCTCAATATTCTCTTTTCCTGTCTAAAAAAAAATATCAAGTATATGTTTTCATATTTAAATGTGGAAAATAAAAGAATAGAGATGCAAAAGCTTACAAGATAAGAACGAGAGAGAAAGAGGTTCTCTTTTTAGAGAAAGCGACATGTAACATATGTATGAGATATAATGTGTGTGTGTGAGATAGTCAAAAGAAAATAAAAGATTGGTCGCTCATGGCATACTGAACAGAGAGCTAAAGCTTTTCTCATTTTTTCCTAAAATTATTACAGCTTCATTTTCTTAGGGTTTCACACTGCCACGTGCAGTCCTCCGATTTGAAAACGAAGCCTTATAATTCTCTACCTAGGGCTGGGCAAAAAAACCGAACCCGAAAATCCGAACCGAACCCGGCCCGATAAAAAGGAATCCGAACCGATCCGAACCCGACATAAGTACTGAATGGATCTTGTTTTACGGTATTTCGGGTTATGGGTATTATCCGAACCACACCCGAACTTAAATGGATATCCGAAAGAACCCGAAACTTTAAAATTCCAAAAAAATTGTATCATACCTAATCTAAATTTCTAATATGTTTTCCAAAACAGATTAATATATTATTGAGTAACTACAATAATTAATTATGATATAAATAATTAACTCAAATATTTAGTCTAATATATAGTGTTATTTGGTTAAAATTAATGTTTATGATTGACATTACATTTGAAGTTAAGTTACGAATAAATTTGTTTTGAAGTTTATATAATGTTTTTTTAAAGTGTAAATAGTACTTCTTACTTTTATAGAATTGTTAGTTGTTAACTTTAATTTTTTATGTCGTTTAATTATGTATAATATTTCGTTCATATAAGGTTTTGGTTTGTCATTAATCATGATATGTTTAGTGTTGTCACATATAGTTCAATGACAAATCTTATTTTGTTGATAGATGAGTTTCACAATATTATTTTGAAGGAGAACAATATGGTTTGTAGAAGCTAAATACACAAATTTGATAAAATATTGAAAATATAGTGAGTTTAATTGAGTATAAATTAGTATTTTTAGAACCGATAACCCGATTAGTATCCGAAACCAAAATTATTTCGGGTTCAACCGGATCTTGGACATGGTACTAAACCCGAACCGACCCCGACTATACCCGAACCGAATCCGACCCGAATTTTTATAATATCCGAATGGGGCTGAAATTCATGAACCCGAAAACCCGAAACCCGAATGAACCCGAACCGAAACCCAGTTGGGACCCCGATTGCCCAGCCCTATCTCTACCTCTTCCCCAATTGGGCAAATTTTATTATTACTAACTAGGCTACTAGCTAATCATCTATAACAATCAACTGCATTCTTGTTCATGAAAATCATTCTAAGAATAAGGGTTTTTTGATGCAAGGCCTTGTAACAGATTTTAATCCTGTCTCTCATGCCTCGTTATTACGAGTATTAAACAAACGCGTTATAATAATTTTGTACTTTGTTGGTTAGTTTCGTACTTCATTGTTTATTAATGATAAAACTAGATCTCGACCCGCACAACCGTGCGGGTTTTATTTTTATTTATAATTTATAAAAAAAATTATCAATAAATAATAATATATTTACTTATAAAATCGTGCAAAATACTAAAATAATAGATGTTAAAGTATCATTTTTAAACACAACAAAAGAATATAAATTATCACTAACAAATATTTATCTATAGTGTATCTAAATAAATTTTAAAATGTATTGTATGCAAATTCCAGAAATTAAAACTCAATATTAAAGAAGATTATAATTTAATTATTTTAAATTATAATTTATGTATCAAACTCAAAAATATATTATTTAGTAATAACAATCAATAAGAATATAAATTAAAATATATAAAACAAATTACTATATATTAATAATGAAGAATAAAAAACTTAAACAACTAAATTATAGAGTTATATAATATATAATATTAAATGTAAATCATATATTTAATTTTTTATAATACTATCAAAGTGTTATATTTATAAAAAGAAAAAATTGTGTGGGTTAAACTCTCATATATAGTTTTTTATTTAGGATTGAGGAATATATAATGCTATCTAGATAAATTTTAATATCTTAAACAAAAACATTTGTATTTCGAATAAAAGATAAATATATGGGATAATATTATGGAAATACAATTTAAAAAGATGTCAAAAAGATTTTGTTGGATTTATTTCATTTGTATTTCAAATAGAAAAATAAAGATATTTAAAGATATTATTATTAAATTATGTAACATTTGATAATCTTCATAATCTTCTTAAGGAATAGTCCATTTTTTAAAAAATCACACATGAATCTAGGTTGTGACTTCTGTTTTAATATATAAGATGTGTATCATTGACCCAATTTTTTTTTATCGTTTTAATTTACCATTTAAATATCTGACTCAGAATAATAGTATCTTTTTTTTTGATAAAATAATACTAGTATTTTATTCGAACTATTATTAAAAAGACTAATTGAAGTAAGTTTGTTAACTAGTGATTCTAAATTTTCATAGGTAGAGATAGATTACTAACGGATCCTTAGCTTATCTTTTTGGCTTTGCCAATGGCACGTCAAAACAAAGACGACTCATTTGTTAGAGACCCCCCCCCCCCTTCCCTCCCCTTAAAAAAGTGTCAATGCTTCCGTCTTTTTGTTCAATTTGAACTCAATAGGATTTCAATAACTCGACGTAAGCAAAAGGGGTTGCTCTTTTTCAAAAACTACTTTATTTATCTTTTCTAGAGGTAAGTGCTAAACTTAATAGAACAAGATGTTGCTTAACCATTTGATTAGAATGATTCTAGAAATGGCACATGAAAAAGGATATTTACTTATTAGAATGTGTGTTAGATCTATCATTTGGAAATTTTTTTTGTTCAGATAAAAATTTTCATGCAATACAATCATGATTATTCTTTTAAATTATCCCAATATATAATATTATAAATATTTATTCAAATCTAAAATTATTGCACTGGTGATTAGAAAAAATACATTTAATTATCTAAGAAATTGTTTGTAGTCGGCCATTGTCAGAAATCTATTTCTCTCTATTTTTTTACTTTTCACAAGAAATTTCTCTGTTTATAATCTTCTTTCGTTGTCAGTGGCTCAATTTTATCAAATGGTGGTTTCGTGGTTGTATTCTAGATTTGACTTTTCTAAACCTCAGTTTCCTTCGTTTACTGGTGGTGTTGCTGGTTTCCGTCACTGGAGCTTGTGTCTTCCCTCGCGGTGGATTCTCTCCAAGAAATGGCTAGGTTTTCGTCCAGCGCGCATGTTAGACCTGTTTAGTTAGATCGGTCAGTGTTTTGGCTTCTCAGTCCTAAACACATTAAAGGATTAATATTTTGGACCATATCTTTTTTTGCATTTGTTTTATGTTATTCTTCTTCTTGCATTTTAAGGTAGCAAAAAAAGAAATAAGAAAGCCTTTTTAAAAAGACATTTAATTAATCTAATGTTATTGAAACATTTTACATTACTGTTTTTATGATTGGAAGTCGTTTAAGAGACTTTTTAAAGTTGATACTATAAGACCTTCTAAGTATAGCTATATATATTAAGTTGAAAAATATTTTAAATGATTTTTTCATAGAAAATTATCAAAATAATATTAAATTAATAATATTTGATTAAATACAGAATTCAACGTTTGTGTTTGACGTTTATATAATATATATGTGTATATATAGATGTTAGAATGCAAAAAACTTTAAACTCCTCCTTCCCTGTCATTTCTCTAAAACTTAAATTTCCTCATGTTCTTCTTAAATACTTAAAAGGCATATAAATGAAATGAAAATTTCTACAAATATTCACTGCTTTGTAAATACTTGAAAGTTTTATTTATTTTATTTATTTTCATTTTTTTAATTTTGATGATGTTTTTAATATGCAAATATAAGTTTTTATCTGACTCTTTTGGATAGCTTTCATTTCCATTGACCTAAATCTGACTGCCTTCCAGTTTTGTCTTTTATAATATCTTATCTTTATTTACTAAAATATGCAAAATGATATAATTAAGTTGCTAGAGTTTATCTAACTAAGCTACATGTTTCATTTTTACTGGTTAATCAAAGACCCTTTTAATAAAATTTAAAGGTCAATGTGATCATCAAAATTATGGTTTATCAACAAACACACATTTAACCCAAACTAGAAAAATATCCTATGAAGTTCATAAAAATTTATTATCGTGATAGCTCAAAGATAAGTTTAGTAGCTTAGATGATAAATATCACTATTGTTCGGTATATTTTGATTTCATATTAAATTCTAAATTTATATATAGATATAAAATCTCTAATTATTTATTTTTTTGATAGTTGTCAACAATTATATATGTATCAAAGACTTGTTTTGAGTTCTAAATTAATTTGTATTAATGAAATATTTCAAAGAAATCTAAGAAGATAAACAAAGACAAGGTCCTATCTATTCTCTTAAACCAATCCCCATAACCAAATAAAAAGGAGATTTATCATCATATTTCACAAAAACAAAACGAATATATACTTCTTTTCATGCCAATAAAAAAGAAAATTAAGCAGAAATAAAGAAAATAATTTCTTCTTCAAAAGCGTACCATCCTCTCAAATGGATGCTGTTCCTTCTCCATTATGATATCTCTCGGCCTCTCTCTCTATAGCTGTCTCTCTCTATTTTCTCCTTTTCTCTCTCTCTCTCCCTTCTGGTTCATAGCACATAGACTTATTTAAGTACATTGCCTGTGTTGTCTTTCTCAACCATTAGTGCTTTACTTCGATAAAGGTATACTCTCTTTCTCTCACTCCACACATTTAGAACATAGATTCTCTTGAACAAAGACATATTGTACTATCTGCCTAATCACTATTACCGTTCTTTCTTTTTTTTCTTGATTTCGCAGGCTAAGGAAGAAAAGTTTTGATTGTCTTCGTCATTGGAACAGTAATCTTCTCTCATATATATTTTTTTTCTCTTTTTTTTGGTGCGTGTGAAGAAGGTTTTGTTGGTACAAGTGTCATTCTCAAAAAAATTGTTTTAGGTTTTAATTTTGTTGCATCAAAACACCCAAAAGGACATGAACAACAACAAGACTTTCAGTACTACTACCACCATCAATGAAGACTACATGTCATTCCCTTATAATGACAATTATTGCTCACAACCATTACTCCATTTTAGCCCTTCCTCTTCCATTAACGACCTCTTAATTCACTCCAACTCCAACACATCCAACAATCATCTTGACCATCATCATCAATTCCTTCAAGCTGCTTCTCCCTTTTCCCAATTCGAATTCGTCCAGGACTTTGCCCTTCTCCCCTCTTTCCTCCCACAAAACATAGGTCACAATGATCACCAACCCATCAGCAGCACCAATAACCATCATCATCCATCACTTCTTCCCTTGAACAACACCACTGGTGAATCCAAACTCATTGAGCCCTCGGAGACCATAACCACACACAACGAAGACTCCCAGATAATCTCAACTTCTCAGGACCCAAAAATGAAAAAAGCCAAGAAACCAAGCAGAACGGACCGGCACAGCAAGATCAAAACGGCTAAAGGGACGAGAGATCGTAGAATGAGACTCTCTCTAGATGTCGCCAAAGCATTGTTCGGCTTACAAGACATGCTTGGATTCGACAAAGCCAGCAAAACCGTTGAATGGTTGCTCACACAAGCCAAACCAGAGATCATTAAGATCGCCAACCAGTTTAACCACCGCGGCTTCAGCAGCGGGGAGGACTCCCAAACCGGTAAGTATACATAAGTTTACTAATGTTTTCATTTTTTAAAATATTTTATCTTCTTCATGATTAATCTGAAACTGTGAGTTTCGAAAATCAACCAAGGCCCGGCGTTAGGGTCAACGGAGACATCATCTGATCTGTGCGAACTTTCATCTATGTGGACAGTCGATGATAGAGGCAGCAATACTAGCATGAACGGTACGTACGTTAACAGAGAGTTATAGTTTTATATATATTTTCGGAAAAAACAAATTATACTGATCTTAAAAAGAGTTTACAAGATACATAAACAGGTTTTTTACAAGTATTGATACAAAAAGGAAACTGAAACACTTTAAATAAAGAACTGGAAACTGTAACAAGTTTTCCTGTTGAAAGTCTCTAACATATGAAATATGTTATGTCTATTTTTGTGTTATTTTTCATACTTATATACATTCATCATTTCGTAGAAAATAAGGTGGATAGGAGAACAATGAGAGGGAAGAGAAACATGTCGCAGCGAACGCCCATGTTGAAAGAGATATCTAAAGATGACAGAGCCAAAGCAAGAGAGAGAGCAAAGGATAGAACAATGGAGAAGATGATGAAGAAAAGAGCACAAGTAAATGCTGTAGAAGAAGTAGAAGCTCATAATCACCATGATGAGGTAGTAAAGAATAATAATAATAATACTGATGTGAATTGGACTACTTCTTTTGAGGCGACGCCCTGCGGAGAAAATATGGAAGAGCTTTGCAAGAACAATCGTTTCGCAATTTACAACGATTTTGTGGTGAATAAAAAAGATAATATTTCGGACGAATCATATAATATGATCAGCAAATTGGATCCATCATTTCCAATGCTTACTCACCATTGCATCCAAGGTGCATCTACTTCCATAGAGGTAACTTATTCTATATCTACAAGTCGCATTTCATTATATATTTTTAAGAAGTTTTATTTTGTTGGTTTCTAGTAAATTCAAGATTCGTAGGCTACCTCAAATCCCTCAGTACCAACAGTACTGATTAGTTAATAATATAGAATGAGATTATTAGTTCGTTTTATGTATTGTGGATTGGTTATAGATAATTATCATATAGTTCCATATCAAAAATAATTGAAAGGCACCGTTTTTTTCCAGTTGATTATATTATATATTTGCCACATTTCATCCATTTGTTTTGTTTGTTCGTTCCTTGTAGCAGCAGTATCAGGTTAGGGATGTTCATCACTTCTTGGGGAGACAAAGGGACTTCATGTCCAACTATCATAATATGTAATGATATAGCTTACCGTTAATTTCTCAAATTAATAATAATGTGTATATGTGAATCTTATGAAGCTTTTTGTTCTTCACTTTCT
The DNA here is from genome assembly GCA_932364175.1 of Eruca vesicaria subsp. sativa. Classification (NCBI taxonomy): domain Eukaryota; kingdom Viridiplantae; phylum Streptophyta; class Magnoliopsida; order Brassicales; family Brassicaceae; genus Eruca; species Eruca vesicaria. The sequence goes on along the minus strand of CAKOAT010967376.1, from coordinate 26,821 downwards.
TGTCACATATTAAATCAATGTAAAACAATCAATGCCTTTTATATAATATTTTGTTTTTATAGTTTGAGTGGAACCTTATATGCATAGCATTAAACGCAATTTTGTTTTTATATATATATATATATGTGCGTGTTCTTCATTCTGAAACAAAATAAAAATACAAATGTGTTTTTACTTTGTGGACAATCGCCGCTGTCTTCAGGGATTCAGAAATTGTGTCAAGTGGTGAAAAAGAAATTGTAAGCTATTATTTATCTTTTAAAATTGGCTTTCACTCTAGCTCTACTGATTCTCTTTTATGATTCATGTACGGCAATTCTAGTCAGAGCCGGACTTAGAAAAAAAGCGATGAAATTTGTGTTTCCGGCCGCCAAATATTAAGATTTTAAACGGCCACATTTGGACAGAAAATTCTTAGTATCATAGTGATTTGGATTAAAGTTTTAAGTGTTTCATGTTAACTGCTCGAGTGACTCCAGCCACAATTTTTTTTATTGACTTCTAGCCATATAATTACTAAGATCGGTTCTGATTCTAGTATAGTCAATTATGCTATAAATGATAACTACAAGATGTTATCACTTTTGAAATGGTACATTTCATAAAAATATTTCAACTAAATTTTAATAAGGTTTTTAATGTCCATAATTTTAAGCTACACAGTTTAATACTTTAATATTCTAAAAAAATATTTTTTATTTTAATATATAAACTGTTAAAACTATGTTCATTTTAATACTTCAAATATTATTTCATTTAATTAAAAATATTAATAAGTTAACGAAATTTAGAAAAACTATAAAATTTACCAAAGAAACTCAGAAAATTCTAATTTTATTTTCTGTATCAGAAATAAAAGTAATAAAATGTATATAATTTTAAAAATTTTTATTATAAGTTTGAAGTTTTAAATATTGAATTTAGTTTATTTTCTAAAGCAGAAAAATAGATTTATTTATTTTTCCTTCAAAATTAAGATTTTAATTTTAAAACTTCCCCTTAATTTATTTACCTTCTTTCCTAAATCCAAAAAAAAATTTAATTTTAATATTCTTTCTTATATTTTAAAGATTTTTTAAAATTCGTTTGAAACTTATTAGTATTTTTAACTAAAATAAACAAAGTTTGAGTATTAAAAATGCATGTTTTTAAAGTTAATGTATTAAAATGAATAACATAATTAGTTGGAGTATTATTAGTCTTGGTAACAAAAATGTTTGGAATTAAAAGAATTTAATGAAATTTAGTTGAAATATTTTTATAGAATTTTTTTTTTATTTTAATGATGTGAAGCTAGCTATTTGCTTTGTCCTTTTTCCATTGAGATATATACATCTAATATATAAGGATTGATGTTTACAAAGTTTGTGCACAAAAAAATAGAAGTTTACAAAGTTATTCTGGATCGAACTACATATTAGAGGAATTTTGTAAAAATTATAGGGATCAACTGACCCCCATCCACTTCACTTAGCTCCGCCAGAAGATACAAACATCCCAGAAGTACGATTATGAACCTGATGTTAAAACTGTTTTAATAAACATAATAAATAATATATTCTGACAGAAGAATATATATGTACTACATTAAGCTTGTTTAATATCTCCGTGTTCCATTTGAATGTTAATAGGATATTTTTCCCTCACTATTTTGATATATAGCCTCATGGAGAAGAAGTTTTTAGCTGATTTGGTGCCACTTGCAGATGACCTATATATTGATTTTTTTATCAAACCTTGAGTGGTTGAGTTAGTTGTAGTCCAGAGTAGAAGTGTTTGATTATTCATAAAACTTAGCTCTGAGCAGACCACACTCACCAACCATATGCTTGCAATACATATTATATATATATATATATATATATTCCTAGAGTAGCATGTGTGTTTTGTGTACCTTGGTTCTCCATTTTTATTTGGTCTTCCTTCAGCTCCTAAAAACACATCCACATGAAAAAACATATCTACTAGAATTCCATCTACAACCTCATAAATTTCGTCATTTCTTTAGAAATAGAATAAATATTGGAAAATATGTAAGCATCTGATACCGAGATAGATGTTCAAACAGAATACATAGGAGTCATCTATGGCCACGTCGGAAAATTGAATCAATTTAGAATAATATCATAATTCTACTACCAATATTAGAATTCGTTTAACAGTTTTGTAAATATGTTATGATTCACGATATATCTGAAAATGTCTCGTAGTTGGTAATAACAAACACACATGATAGTTGCATGGCTAATGCCAAACATAAAAAATAATAAGGAAGAAGACTTGTTTTTTTGGAACTTAAAGGGAGAAGATATATTGTGTTATGTTTGGATTGTAAAGTTTGATTTAATTGTATTTGGTCACTGGATAAATATTACAATGGAGGAAGAATGTACACACGAAAGGATTAGAAGAAGTCTCAAACACAATGTAATTAACTTTTAGAAAGAACTATGAAAAACACTGAAATGAAACTCTCTCAAATGACAAAAGTGGGTTAAATGAGTGCCGAGACATTTGATAATGATTAAAACGAATAAGTACACAAAGACAAACAAAAGAACATTATGTAAATATTAGAAGTTATAATTAAGTCTGTAACAGTTTTGTGATACACAGTCAGTATAGAATGTTTTATCTTATGAATATCAATTACCCGACAAAATGCATATATTTATATTATGAGTCAATTAGGGAAAGTACAATTACGAAAAGCTCAATATTTAATTAATCCGCATTTACCATTCTTTTTATGAAAGTGTAATTTTTTATATATATGTTACACTTTTTGTAATATTTATTTGTTCTATATGGGCGTACACCGTAAATACTAATCTTGACTATATCCCCGCAAACACACAACATCTTACTCAACAAAAATTACATATCTCGTTGTAGCCAAACAAAAGGTTAATTTATTCAAACAGCCAAACAAAAGGTTAATTTGTTCAAACTCGTCAAGGTAATTTATATGTTACTTTAGACATCCATGTCTTTTTGCAGTTATAACTTTTAATATACATATATCAACTATAAGAAAATAGAAATATATATAAATATTTGTAAAGTCACGTGAACCGCAATGCTAAACATATAGTAGGCAAAAATATAACATTAGTTATACTAATAACTAGAGGTTGACCCGCACATCCGTACGAATGTTAAATTTTACTTTTTTTAAAAATTCATATATTATTTTTCATAATTTAAGTTATATTCTATATATGCTATCATATAATTAAATGAATATCTTTAAGTTCTTTACATCAGAACTGAATCCGAATCAAATAACTTAATATGATTATTTTTGGTAATTTGGTTATTTTTTAGTTTGGATTTAAAATACCAAATCAAACGGTTACTATATGTATTTTTGTACAAATATCTGAACATATTTCAGATACATTAATTTTAAGATATTTTAAAAATTTCATATATCAAAACCAAATCCATACCGACTTCATACTTAGGTGAAACAATAAATGAAGTGATTACAATAAATAAAATGATTGTTTAGTAAAGATAATAAATGAAGTGATTATTTATAAATAAAGTGATTGTTTAGTTAGAATTAATTAAAATAGAAAAAAAAATTATAAAAAATTATTTTAAAATAGGCAAGTATTGTTTTACTTCTTTTTAATAGAATAGACGTCAAACATAACAGAAACGATATAGGAAAATTATTCTGAGTGTTGTTTAAACGCAAAGCTTGTTTTAATTGTAATTGGTTCCAAGGTAATCAGTAAATGGAATAAAAGGTCCTATAACGAAGAATTAAAAAGAGGTCCTAAAAACGAAGTGTCGCTCAATTCTTTAGAGAAAGGAACATTAAACATGTATTAGAAAATATTAAAATGAAATTCTACAAAAGAAGAACAGATGTTAAATGAGTAAAGAGATATTTGAAAACGATAAAAACAAATAATTCTACAAAAAGTTATGCATGTATCAAAAACATTTATAATCTTTTAAACATTTCATGATGCACCGTCAATGTAAATATCTTACATTCTTACAGCAACTAATCGACAGTTATATCAACTAGTGACTAGTCGACCAAAACATATGTCTATTTCCTAATTATTGTGAAGTGGAATGCCAAAAATGTAAACACAATGATAACGCAGTACCTGTGTAGACACCATTCAACGGAAAAGAATTCAAAATATATTTCTATGAAAGTATTTTTTTGGGTTTGTTTTGAACAACACTAGTGAATATAGTACAATGTTTATGAATAAGCAAAGCACCAGTAAGTTTACGTTCAGAGGAAAAGATGGTATAAGAAAACAGAAAAAAAAAATCGACCATATAAGAAGAACAACAAAAATTGAAATATCTCTCTGGAATCAAAAGTTGACATGAAAAAAAGAACTACGGAATCCAATATTTCTTTTAAATAACAATACGTGGTGAAGAGTAATTAGAGAATTAACAGAAATTAATTGTTAATTAGTAATATAATTTATCTTGTTTGGAAACGTCAAAAAGATCAATTTGGAACAACTAAAGGGATTAATTAATCTACTTAAAAATGTTAAGAGTTAATTTAGCAGAACAAAACAAAAACCAAATGGAAATGCAAGATTTTCTCTTCTCAATTCCACCCATCAAAGCTGTAAAAAGACCTAATGATAGATATCAAACTAGAAGAAATTACGAAATTGATGAAGGAAACAAAAAAAAACCTCTAAATCTGAGTTAGTAAAAAAAGCCCTAGATCTGGATAGCGAGAAACCAGAACTTTGACTGTTATCACCAAAAATAAAATAAAAACTAAAGAATCCGACCTTCGATGCACTTGTTAGAGATACAGATCTAGAAGTATATATAAGAGAATGAGTCCCAGAAACTGCAAAATTAATTATACCGGCATTGTCTCTCTCCCTCTCTCTCTTATATTTTCAAACCCTATAATTCAAAGCCCTAGTAAGAGAGAGTGTGGCTTTGAACGATAGATGCCAACCCTACAAGTAGGAGTAGAGAAAGAACTGTACGCATCCGGCATCAATGGCGGATTTTTAGGGGTTTCCGGAAAAATATTTTTGATTTTTTTTTTCTTTTTTTTTTAGCTGAAGATTTTGTTGTTGTTTGGTTCAAATGGAGAATTGAGTCATGAAGACCACAGTCGTAGGCATTAGAGAGAAGTTGGTGTTTTATTATATTTTTTTACTTTGCCAATTGCGAAAACAGTCATCGCATTTCTCGTGAGTGGCTCATTAGGTGTTAACATAAGGGCAATCTATGTATATTTTATAACTAGGTGTTGTGCCCGCATATGCGGGCATAATTTTCTTACCAATATTTATTATTTTTTTGTTTTATTAATTCTAAAATAATATTATAAGTTATTTTTTATAGTTTTAGAAAACCTAAATCAAACATTAAAATATTTTTATATGAATTTTCATCAAAATCTATATGCTTATTATAGTGTTGAAAAACATCCACATAGTAAAATAATTTTGAAAATATATTTATATTTTTTTCTTAATATTTAATTTTAAATTGTTTTATAAATTACATTTTTATCTTTCATAATAAAAAAATTATTTCTAGATAACTGTATAATATTCTATAAGATATCTTATGTTTTAAATATGCATGAATTTGGATAATTATCCTATTAATTTATAATAAATTAACTAATATAATAACATATAAATTTCTATCAATAACATAAAATTCGTTTTTAACTAATTTATATATAAATATATAAACTTCACTAAAGGTATCATTAACTTGAACCGTTCCAATTTTAATAGCTAATATTTAATTATATAATTAAAATTATCTTTATAAATGTTTTGTTTGATTAATATTTAATTAAAATCGATTTTTATATTTTAATTTTTAAATTTTTAAATAGAATGATATCATTTCAAAAGCCAAAATCAATTATATATAAAATTAAGATATATAAGCATTATCATGTTGTTACAATATTATATTCAAATAATAATAACATATCTAAGAAATATCTTATTTTTGATTATTTATAAACTTATTATATTAATTATTCTCAGTTATCTAAGATAATAACATACTAATCTAATTTTATTTTTTAAATTTCATTTTTAATTATAAAATTAGTTATATATAAAAATTTCATTAAGGGTAAAATATATATTAACCGTTCTAACTTTTAACGTTAGAGTTCTGTTAGTATAAATTTCATTAAAGGTATCATTAACTTGAACCGTTCTAATTTTTAATATATAATATTTAATTATATAATTAAAAGTATCTTTATACAAATATTTTTGTTTGGTTAATATTTAATTAAAATCAATTTTTCTATTTTAATTTTAAAATTTTAAAATAGAAGGATATTATTTTCAAAAGCCAAAATCAATTATATATAAAATTAAGATATATAAGCATAATCATGTTGTTACAATATTATATT
>CAKOAT010967376.1:1076-19979 GCA_932364175.1 Eruca vesicaria subsp. sativa | reverse complement strand
TATTATATTCAGATAATAATAACATATATAAGAATTATCTTATTTTTGATTTCTTTATAAACTTATTATATTAATTATTCTCAGTTATCTAAGATAATAACATACTAATCCAATTTTATTTTTTAAATTTCGTTTTTAATAATAAAATTAGTTATATATAAAAATTTCATTAAGGGTAAAATAGATATTAACCGCTCTAACTTTTAACGTGAGAGCTCCATTGCGAAAAATCACTTCGCAAATAATAGTATAGAATTTTTAAAGTTGATATCTATCATAGTAATGAACCCACCTCACTTTGTTCAGGTGATATTTTTAGCATTGGCATTTTTCATGGGTTTCTTTTCTTTTCAGCATATACTGGTTTCATTCCAATAATTTCTTTTAGTAATATCATTAAGAAAAAAAAATGTAAGCCCATAATCTCTTCGGATCGAGATCATAGACGATTATAGTAGATTTTTCCGGGGTACCGGAGTTCGAGACTTTCCTTTTCTGATTCTCTATATAGTACATGTCATTATGTTAATACATCTTTTCTTTTCTTTTTGTCTCGCACACAAATTTTGACTTTCAATCAAGTTAGTTATCTTTTTTCATTTTGTAATTTCAGTATGTTTGTCATGATTTTCTACAGTTACATAACAAAACACACCCAGTTAATAAACAATTTGACATGCATAAGGAAAATGAAAAGAAAATTGGGTGGTTACAAGTTCCTCACTTTCATTGGCAAACCATATCATACATCTTCCTAAACTTAAAGTGATTTTATGTTAGTCACTTAGACCATGATTAAATTATGAGTTTTTTTTTTAGATTTTAACTATGAACCACTTATTAAATAGGAGATATAAGAATTGTCTTTTAGTTGAAAAATATAAAAATAAAAATCAAATAATAAATTAAGTACTCCCAACTAAGAGACGGGAGTTGATCGTGCCTTTCAAAATCCTAATTTTCTCTCCAATATCATTTTAGCCGTCAAGTCTTCCGTGGTAAATCTCTACCTCTCCGGTGTTTGTCGGTCCTCGACAGCGTTGGAGAGGGCCTCAGTTCTTCGTATGCTTTGTTTTAAGTTAGCTTGTGTGTGTTTTCATGGAGTTTTTTGAGTCTGGATCACATGGATGGTCTGGTGGTCTTGGATTTGGCGTGTCACTATGTCTTCGATGGCTGGTCAAGGCTGTTGTGGCTTGTATTCTTTTTTGCTTTGGGTTAGTGTACTTTAAGATCAACAGTCGAGGTTGTATCTTCCCTTTGCTTGTTTTGATTCGTGGTTTCATTGTGAGTCTTCCAACGGTTTCACTCAGACGAAGCTAGTCTTCGTTGATTTGATCTATATGGGTTGCTTTCTTCTCTGTTTCATCGTCTCCGCCTCCTTTACTTTCGTTTTCATGGAAGATTGTGTGGTGCTCGGGTTGGTGTTGTTCATGTTCCCTCTGCCTCATGTTTCTAGTTGTTTCAGTTTCTTGGAGTTTTTATATCTTTTCCATTACTTAGGTTATTGATTGTTTTTTGTTGTGCTGTGGGTTGGATGAATTGCACTTGTGGCTTCGCTGGGATCTTTGGTTATCTTGGGACGAGGATTAAGAAAGAGATTCATTTTTTCCATTCTCTCCAACCAGTTTTGTGTTTACATGAACATATGCATGTGGAGGACATGAGAAACCGTATATGGTGTATCCCCAATTTTGGATACGAGTAGAGTTCATTGGGATATGCCTTGATAAAACCAATCTGTAACACCCACATTTTTCAAATAATAAAATAAATAAAAATGTCTTAAATCTCCATTTATTAAATCGCATAAATCATCTCAAAAACTCCATAAATCCAAATAACGTAATAACTCTCGAAAATATCGATAAAAGCATAAGTCTGAAAATAAATAAATAAAACTCCCAAAAGCACCAGTCCGAAAAGATCACACTCGATCGTCAGTATCACCTGAAAGGGGAAAGGATGAGAGGTGAGTAACAGGGGAGTCACTCAGTGAGGTATGGAATGCTAAACACACAAAACACCGACTAAGAAAATAGAACTCCCACTATGGAAGTTTAGCTCTAACATGAACAAACATAATTCCTAACGCATCACACAAAACAACCAATGCGCTCATAGTGTATAGCTAACCCACACACCCGCATTCTCCTCATACGGATATATGATATCATAATATGCGTCGCTAGTCCAGACATCTCTGAACCCCCGCACTCCGCAACTATGCGTCGATATGCAAACGTCTCTGCACCCCGCACCACACAAATATGCGTCACTAGCCCAAACGTCTTTGAGCCCCCGCACTCCAATATGCGTCGATAGCCCGGATGTCTCCGAACCCCCGCACTCATATACGTCGATAGCACAGATTTCTCTGGCCCCCGTACTCATATACGTCGATAGCTCAGATTTCTCTAGCCCCCGTATTCATCACATAATCCATACTTTATAATATATATTTATACTTATATATGTATTTAACCATTTAACATCAATCAATCCAAACAATAGTTGAATCCTCTAGACCTCCTAATTCTGGTTTACATTTAATAACCTAACTATCAAGCAAGACTCAACCAGACTCAATTCAAACAGACAGATCATGCTTCAAAATCTAAACTAAGATAGGAAGAATTCTACACTAGTATTGGGATTCACGGAATAGACCATCACCTTTGCCACTGGCTGGAATGATCAACGAAAGATTGTCAGCTGAGGTCAACTGCAACACGAGGGAAATCAACGACTTAGGCTCAGAGTCTCTAGAAATAAAGTTTCCTAAAATAGAAACTTTCCTAAAATGGAAACTTTCCTAAAATGGAAACTTTCCTAAAATAGAAACTTTCCTAAAAGGCGGGTTTCCTAAACTAAAATTCATCTAACCAGAACTTAACAAAACTAGAAATAGAGGGGTGATAAACTTACCGGAACTATCTCCCAAAAACTCGCCCGGAGACTTGACCGAAACTCTCGCCAGAAAAAAATTACTTAGTGACTGGTCGTCGAATAATTCAACAACTTGTCACACGCAAAGAAATACTTTGACTTGATGAGAATAAAAGATAAGGGGAAAGTTTATTATATAGGAGAAGGGAAAGGGGGTAAACTTTCTAAACTTCCAATGTGGGACAAAGTAAAATACTTAAGAATTTTAATTATTAGTGAAAATGGGTCCACCTAGGTTTTGGGTCGTTACACAATCTTTGGTCATTGGAGACCGTTCATGGCTGACACGAAATCATGATGTTATGGAGATTGTTGTTGTGTTACTCAAGATCAACTTGTTCAGTTATACATCGATGGTCAGTTGTTTTGTTACTCTCTTGAGCATTATCATATCACCTATTGGTGAATGAAGGAATGATCTAAGGCTCGCTTATTCTCTTGAGAGTGTCTTTCTCTTTTATGTTATGGTACCTACTCGTATTTCTATGTTTTTTTAATTACAAGTATGGTTCATTCTCCTGAGAGTGATCTTTCTCTACCTACTAGTATCTCTATGTTTTTTTTATTACAAGTATGATTCATTATGTTTCTCTTTCATTAGGCAATGGTGTGATTCATTATGTCTCTCTTTCATTAGGCAATGGTGCCTAGAATATTGTATTACTGCATTTGGTGTTAAATGAGATCATAAGCGTTAGAAAAAAAAAACAGAACACGATATCCAATGGTCACATAATGAATGGGTCAATATAGTAGGCATGTCCATTAAAATCAACAGGCCGTAAATATTAAATATCAAATGTTAACATGACCGAAAGCCCACAGAAATTATCTCGTCTGCCTCGCCGTGGGGCAGATCACATTATCAAATTAAGCTAAAAAATGTATTTATGTAATACTCGGCTCCTCAGATTTTGGCAATTTAATTAAATTCAACATACACTTGCCGATTACTTGGAGACTATCTTTTATAGATGGGGTTGTGATTTTCTACTAGTTTATAGTATACATACTATATAGTAAATTAGTAATATTAGAATTAATATAAAACGAGTCGAAACAAACCAAACTAATATCACAAATTATAAGAAAATTGAGCGAATAAGAACACTATAATCTGAAAGTCAATAATTATTATGTACAATGCAATGATCCAAAACGTGCACTATACGGTCAACAGTTCTTGGAACCACGTAGTGAGAAGATTCACATATTTGCTAATTTGGTTCCTTTTGACGTATTTAATAGAAAAGTTGTATTAGTTTAGTACTGGTGAGCTTTGTACAAAATGAAGATAGCCTGAATAATCGACTAATCGAGCACAAAGGTGGTATAATGGTATCTTTAGCTTTGAATTATATGGTTTTATTTTACCAAAAAAAAATTATATGGTTTTATTTGAAGTAAACAATTTTCTTTTATAGGGGGAGGCTACCTAACACTTCTGATATCGTGCTTCCTAACTCCCCTTCAACAGCGATTCTTCTTCGTTAATTATTTGTACCAAACTATTTGAATTTAATAGTTTAACATTCATATTCCACCAATGTTGTTATTTATGCATAAACATATCGCGTTTTACAGCTTTTGGTAATATGATAGGGGTACTACTTGTAATGACTTTGAGAAATAAAAAATAAACAGAAATTCAAACTTGATTAGTGGGTTACTAAAGAAATACAGGTCGTTCCGGTCAACTACATTTAGCGTCCCTTAATGTGTCTAATTAATGAACCTTAATTAAAATGGCTAACCACCCACGTAAAGTGTTAGGTGTTTTTATATGTGAATGATACGTTAATTTTATTGAGAATCAAGTGGACTATTAGACTAAATGAGATTAATTGATGGATACACCAAATTAAAAAAAAATTGGTAAACTGTGATTTGCGTTATAAATTAAAAATTACCATGAGCAATTGTTTCTTATCAAAGTTCCTTATGTAAATAATTAAGCAAACACACTAGGCTAATCAATCCCCAAAATCATATCAATTTATTCAAACAAAGTTATCGTAACAACAGACACGTATATAAAATGAACGACCGAGAGAGACTGAGTCAGAGTTTCACAAACGAAATAAAAATAGAAAAAAACTCGGTGGGCTCTTTTACCAGATACCGTTCGTGTTCTGTTATTGTTTCATTGACACATTAAAGATCAAGTTAATATGAGAAGCCAATTGGCAAATTGGGTCCACTATCACTAACCCAACCTGATAAATTTCATCTGGTTCGTAAATGTTATACTTGAACACGTGTTTCGCATAACACGTAGAGGAAGATGTTAGTTGTGATAATGAACTGCACTTTACAATTGTGACTAGGATATAGATCCCAATACAAAGTACACTAACCACTTTACACATTTAACACTAGGTCTGTATCTGAATATATATTTTCAACAAGCTTTTTAAATATTTAACCACATAATTTAAACCAGTCAGAAGAGATCGGTACATAATAAAATTCATAAATTCTGCTATGTATTTGGCGGTTAATTTGATGTAAACTATATAAAAAAAAAAACGACCTCCTCAATCTAAAATTTATCTGTAGTCCATAACCTTAAAACAAACAAACTAGGTGGATCTTTTTTGCGTTTGAAGGTTGTGAGCAGGATGCGGAATCAACCTGTTGCGATGATATATATCTATATCTCTAATCAGGCTCGCCTCTGGTTTATATTTCTGTTTGTTAATAAAAATGTTGACCCATGATAGTTGTGATTTTGTGATAAACATGGAAGGAAGAAGTTATTGCTCACCGGCCAACACCTTTGAGTGGGGTTTTCACCTCACTTTAATTGCGTGGCTGACAATTTGCCCCACCAGTAGTGCTCGTCTTGATATACATGAACTGATTAACTAAAACTTAAACAAATGATAAGAACTAGTATGTGATTAGTCGTTACAAACATTTTAAATGTAACTAGACATTGCAAACACATAAAACAATTTTTTTTTGTTACAGAGCTCATGGATTGTAGAACATACTATTTTTTAAGGAATGAATCCTAACACGTTAGTGTTTACCTAGATATCGTTGATGCATGTCTCTTGCATGCTCGTTAGGTTTCATACACAAAGGGGACGTTCGGGTGTGGATCTAATATTTCTATTTGGGTATTTCGGTATAGAGGTTTAGAACCCGTTCGGATATTTTTATATATCAGGTCGGGTTCGACTATTTTTGGTTCGAGTTTGGATATTTTAGATTTTCAAAAAAAAAAAAAATCAAATTCTTCATTACTCACTTATTTTGTTACAAAACTGACTTTTTGAATTTTTAATAGGTTAAATAATTAATAATTTTGAAAACAAAATTTTTAAAATTGAAAATACTAATTTAATTTAATTAATAGTTTGAGAATTTGAATGCAACTTTTGTTAATGTATGAAATAAAAAAGTTTGATATACATTTTAATTGAATAAAAAATTACTTTATCCACAATAATATATATTGTATATTATATGATTTTGAACCATGTACAACATCAATATAAATATTTTGAGTAAAATAAAAGAAGTAAACTAGAAATATAAGGCTAAATATACGTATCTTCGGATTTTCATTCAGATTCGGGTATTATTCGTTCGGGTTCGGATATCCAATCTCTCTTAATTCAATATCCGTTCGGCATTTTACGTCGGTTTAGTTTCAGTTTAGGTTTTTTTTTATCGGATTCGGGTTTAGATTCAGGTATCGGATAAAATGCCCAGTCCTACACAAAGAATATATCTAATACAATCATCGATCTCATACATTAAGATGTCATAATCACTCATTGATATCATATTATACAAAAGACGAGATCATTACACGAAATCAAGAAAATGTCAACACAACAAAACATGTCAACGCGAGGGCTACCGGATCAGCCGGTGACCTAACACATTTACACATTAATGGACCCTACGCTAACGCGTGGGTTTATATAAATATACGTAACTCACCCATTCAGACAAAAGAGAAATCACATTAATAAGTATCCATTTGTTGAGTTTAAACCCTTTTTCTTATCACTTGCCGGAGAAAACGAGGGAGAACATGGAGATAACGAAACCGGAACATGTTTCATCGGGGCAAAAGCGTCTAAACGTGAGTTTCATCGTCTCTCTTATGGTACTTTGCGCAAGACACGCAAGCCGAGTCTCCAAGAAGCTTAAACTCAAGCCAACTCGTAAGGCAACTCATCTCGAAGACCATCTCAAGAGCCCTAACTCCGGCGGTGGAGAAGGTGGAGGAAGGTTTGGATGGAGTCCGGCGAGGGCTTTTTCGCCGATGAGAGCACGTCCTAAGGAGCTTTTGACGACTTTGAGCAACAAGGCAAAGACTATGGTTGGTCGGAAAAACAAAGCTTACGACGTTGGAGGTACACCGGCGAAGAAAAAGACGGCGGTGGAGATGGTGATGGAGGAGGAGGAGGAAGAGGAGGAGTATGGTATTTGGCAGAGAGAGATTTTGATGGGAGGAAAATGTGAGCCGTTGGATTACTCCGGCGTTATCTACTATGATTGCAGTGGACAGCAGCTAAAGGAACTGCCTCCGAGATCGCCACGTGCCAGTTTGGTGCCGGAACGCCCGACCCGTTCGTATGTCGGGTCGGTTTTGAACCCGACGGGAAGGGAAATGTAAATTTTAGTTTGAGAATATGTTTGGTTTTCTGTTTGGTGTGTTTATGAGGTGAGTTGGTAAATTAGATTCTCTAGAAAGTTTCGTTCTTCGCTTGTTATTTGTAGATGATATCACATATTTTTAATGCATATTGTTGTGTGATCTAATTACGTTTGGCAAACTAAAAAGTTTAATGAAAAATCCAATATAATAAAGGGAAAGCTTTATTTATTAGCCGTTCATTAACATATAAAGGCATGTAAAAAGTTACTAAATATGGTTAATAATTTATATATATGGAGTTCTTTATTTCGGGTATATGTGTTTATTAATATATATGGAATGATGAAAGTATGAATCCCGTTAATGATTACAAACGCCAAGTTATCTACTTGGACCAAATCAACGGTTAACGTCCGGCCAAATTTGGGTGTTGACTTCATGCGCTGAGGCTTATTGTTTGGTGACTTTGACCTCAAATCATAACACAAAGAAGTCAAGAAAAAGTTGAGGTTTAAAATGTCTTCAACTATCTTTGGATTCTTATTTATATTATGTATGCTAGTATTGTTTATATCCCTAATGTCACGTTCGAGCGTATAATATTCCTTGGCGATCATGAATAGTCAATTAGTGAATAATTCATCTAATGTTATAATCAGCTACAAAGTGCATAAGAAAGTTCTACGCCAACAGTTCATGAATCAATAACCCATAATTAATCAATCTTTAGCTGCTATATAATAAGAGTGCTTTTGTTATTTATGTGGAGTCCGAACGGCTGGATTTTTTCTTCCTAGCCCCCAGTAAATGAAAGTGCTTGTGTATTTGAAATTAAGGTACTTCTAAATAAAATCTTTTGGAATCTTTTCTACATGTCAAGCTGTTCAATATAGTGCAATTTCTGTTCAATCTAGTTATAACTTTTTTGTTGGTCAGAATTTCAATTCAACCTAACTTTAAATAAAACAATTTAAAGGTGGAAAATTGTCATGTCCATGGGACGTATAATTAGGATCACAAATCATTTTTAGAAATATTATTAAAAATAAAATAATAAATAAATGAAAAAGGAAAATTCAAGAGATCCAATGTCTAACTAAAAGATTTTAGAACCGCTAAGCACCTCATACGTGCTTTCTTTATATTGGTCATCTCTCTCATTCGTGTCTCTATAACCGATCATGACACAACCGATTCATCAAGTGATGAAGAAAAAGACCTCATCTTTCCTCTCCGGCGAGTCAAGCGATTTGTTAACGAGATCAAAGTCGAGTCAAGCTGAAACAATATAAATAATACCGGAGTACCGGTGTTTCAATGAAAAAGCGAAAAAGACTCTCTGAACAAACCTAATCTCAGGTGAAAAATCGTCAACATCGTCAACTCAAGGTATCAATCCCCGCCAGCCAAAATAGGAGGAAGTTTCGCAGCGTTAGACAACAGGCTTGCGAAATAGGCGGCGGAGATTCGAGATCCGGAACAACGTCGGAGGATTTGTCTCAGAACTTTTGTTTAATTATATTTACATTGTTAGAGCATATTTGTTTCTCTGTTGAATGCTTCTTTGATTATGATTGACACTGGAGATACATAGTTTTGTTGGTTTACTGTTGTTTGGTCCTAGACTTTATCTCTGTTCTTAAAATGATTCTTGTTGAAAACTACTACGAACCAATAACCAGTGTGTTGTTAGTCTCTTCGTGGTTGTATCGTTTGGTTTCTCTTTGTGTTAGATTTGGTTTCCCTTTCTGTGTTAGATTCACATCTCTATGCCAAGATCGAAAGATGTTGATCCTCTATGCCAATGGTTTCCATAAACATGTAACATGTGAGTCATGTTCTGTTTTTGCAGGTAGGGTGAAGACATTAATTCTATGGAGCTGGACATAAAGCTTGTGGAGACATAAGGTTTTTCCATGGTTTGTCTCAGAGGCGGCCCTTGAGCCAAGCCAAGGAAGCAGTGACTTTCGGCCGATTTACTATAACATCAATTTCGGCCACAAATTTTTAAAAGATCCCTTTGATCTAGCGGTAAAATCATGGCTTCTAACTTCTCATGCACCCAACCTGGGTTCAAATAGTATACTGTGGCCTTTTTTAAATTTGTTTCTAGCCTAAGATTTTTTAGGATCGGCTCTGGTTTGTCTTATGGAAACATCTCTTCCATTCCCTCAACTGCTATTGGAGAGATGGTGATTTCATTCACTCACTCCCCTCTTTTGTTACCTCTTAGTGTTCTATTGTCTAACAACAATGCAGGCTATAACCAAAGGAAGACAGGGAAGAGAATCACAAAACCTATTGAGGGTAACTCTCTTTGTCCTTAAAGGTCTTTCCTTTTTTTATTCAACTGTCTAATAATATGATGATTTCTTCTGGTAGGTATATGTAGCGAATATTCGTCTTAAGGGAGTTGAAACAGATGACTTAGTTACTGCATATGAACATATTCTCATCAAGTAAGTTTCACCAATGTTAACCTTGATGTTGTTTGACATTGTTTTTGAGTCTCATGTGTTTTGTATATTGTGCATATGAACCTATTTTCATGGTTTTTCTTTTCATGTTTGTTTAAAAATTTTAATTAAAAATTTTGTATTTCTATTTTTAATATGCTCTTTTTGACATCATTTTAATATGTTTTTATGTCATATTTGTTTAAATTTTATGAAATCTTATAATTTATAAGTTTTGTAAAATTTAAATTTAATAATTCAACTTCTAAAATTTCAGTATAAAATTAAGTAACTCAAAGTGATTTTTCCATTGGACCATAACAAATTTAATCACATTAATAGGAGTTCTAAACTTCACAAATTATAAAATTAATAATTAAACTAATCATTAGAACTCATGATGGTTTCTAACCATTATCTAAGATTCTAGTTAACTTGATGTTTTTCTCTAAACCTCATTTTATAATCATACAAGTAATTTTCGTTATTAGAAACAGACACAACAAAGATCAATGTAACATGAGAAAGATACTCCTATTAGTATCATTAACTGCTTAGAAAACGAGATCTTATGTGGTTATAATCTATATACTCATCATTCTTCAAAACATATTATATAACTGAAAGACATTTGACCATATAAGTATCTTACAAAAATAAAAAATGTAAAACTCGCTAAAAATATTTAGGAGAATTGCACTATATAACTACAACAAAAAAATAAATTAGGTAAGTAACCAAATCCCCCTTCTCTCTCTTCCATCCTCTCCCTATCTCTCTCTTCCATCCTCTCCCTATCTCTCTCTTCTCTCTCTCTAAAAATCTAATTTTCTTTTTTTTTTTATGCCCATTTCACAAATAAGCCCAAATATTTATTACATTTTAAGTGGCTAACATGCATCCAAAATTTTATAGAGGCTGTATAGATATTTGTTTTTTTTTTGGTAAATTTTTTTTAGAGCAGCTAGCTCCGAGAGGACCATGACTCTATTAGCCGAGTCGGCAAAAACAGAGCCGTGACGTAGATATTTGTTTTTTTATAAACATAAATACAATAACAAAAATGTGATACTGGTACCATGCAATAGTGCTCATCCTTAATTACCCTCAACCAGACAACACCGACCGGGTCAGATTAAGCACCAAGGGCTGCATCTTTAGCCCTACCATTGAATTATCCACCGTACTCTCTAGCGTAATATTTGACGTGGGAGGCCGTGTCATAGATCCGACCACGTCCACGTCCATAATCCATTTGATCCGATCCAGTTCGGGTGCATTCCCCGGAAATAACACTACGTTCACGATAAGATAATCATTGTTCCAACAAGAAACCAGGTGACGGTTAAGCACAAGCCAACAAGGACAAATCCCGGAATCCAGATCGGACCCGAGAGGATGATCAAGGGGAGAAATGCAATGAAATCGATCCCAGCGGCGGTCACAGTTGCACCTAGGAGGAAGATGAGGATTCCACCGAATATGAAGAGAGCGAGGAAACCAAAGAGATGGAAGAGATGCATAAGGGTTGTTTCTTGTGGTGGTGTTTCTACTGTAGATGGGCCAATAATGGGAGTCACCGGTGGACAGCGTTACCGCCATTGTAGAGAGTGATCGTTGCTTTTTGTGTGGGTGACAGAAAACAGAAAAAAGGTAAACACAAACGTAGGACAAATATATAGCTTTGAGTCTTTGAGGTAGCATCCATTCAAGTTTTGCAAACACGTGGAGATTAGTCTTTGTTTTATCTTTTCAGTTGGGTTATTTTGAAATGTAATGGTTCGGTTTATTTGCCACCAAAACAAAAACAATGTCAAAAGGGCTAGTGAGAATTGAATAACACTGAGTAAACCTCTTCAAATTACATTGTTTGCCAAGTACAATCAGTAATAGCCAACGCCTCTGAGCTCAGCAGAACTTGGCTGCTGCATATCACCAGCTTTTCCTAAAAACACAACTCGGCCTGCAAGAAGAAGAAACAGAGATCAAGATCAAGATCCCCAATGCAGATATGTAAAATGCGAATGATCAAAATCAATACCGTTTCTACGAATAGCGACTTCTCTAATACGTCGAACCAAACCAGTGACTGGATCAGTAAAAATCTTGGTCTCCAAATTACCTTCCAAGTAGACAATGGTGCTGTTTGTATTAAAGAAGATGAGATATGTTATCCATCCACACAAAAAAAAAAAAAAGAAAAAACAAGATTTACCATTTTGATTCTACCCAACTAAAACTCACTTAAAAAGTCTCACTCTTTTCCACCAATTCAAACACAATTCTCAGAAGAGAGAACTAACCCGGGTTCAACGTTCTTTAAGACAAGATCAGCCAAACGCTCAGGGTAAACAGAGACACGGTGCCACTGGACAGCAGAACGGTTCGCATACTCTCTCGGATCTTCGTTAATCAACGGTCTCCGATTGTTCCGCATCCCACCGGTTCCTACAGAGAAGAGAGTAACCGTTCTCCCACTCTTCAGCTTCTTCTGCAGAGGTAGCTGCCCCACTTGCCCCACCAATATCGCCTGAAATCATCAACATTTCAGATAATATTTTTTTTCAGTTATCCATCTAAACTAAATTATGTGTTGGTCAGACAAGAACATCTCCGTCTAGTCCATCTATATAGAAAAAAAATGTAGTGTATGGTCCTTGCTTCTTTTACTAAGTCCATTTCTACTCCGAGGAATATAAGACCGACGCACATCATCCTCGATTTCCTTGGAAGATTCTAAGAGACACCATTTCCAATTGAAACAACTGACTAAAAAAAGCAAAGGTACCTTAAAAATGCCAGCGTCGAGGCCGTTTTCGAGTGGACGCTCTTCCATCACGCGATCTTCTCCGGAGAATCGATGATTTGGATCTGAAGCGTTGGGTGATTCAGTGTCTGAGATGGAGGATGATACCTCATCGGAGATGTTGTTGGTGCAGAAAGATCTGGGAGGTTGAGAGAATCTGGGGTTGGATAGGAGAGATCGGTAGAGTCTTCTGGAAAGCGTAGCCATTGAATTCGCCATTTGAGTTCGGATGTAGTTAGGTTTCTGTGTTTTTTTTTTGTTTTAACACAAGCTTCTGGGTTTAACAATGTCTTAAACCCTAAAAGGGATCAAAGTGGAGAAAGTTATTAGAATGTTTTGGTACCAAAGGGCCTAGATTATTTGGGAACTCAATTAGATGGACCGAAACTTTCTGAAATGGAAATTTAACCCTAATTTGAAAATTATTAGAAATGGTCAATGACAAGGGAACTTGCTTTTTTTTGTAGTCATCAAAAAAGTACAAACCATACACTTAGCCAGCCATAAGTTTGTTTTTTTTTTTTTTAGATTTTCATATTGATTCAACTACAACACGAAATTATATTTTGAATTAATATATGATAATCTAATTTCAACAAGATAAAATTAAATAATATGTTTCTTTTACAAAATAACATTTGCTATCCTATACTCTCTCTATTTCAATATAGTATTATTTTAACATATTCACGTATATTAAAAAAATAAAAAATATACTAATTTTTTTTGTTTAATAAAGTGCAATTATTTAAATAGAAACAATTTTAAACACATCTATTGGTTGGCTAAAAGGATAAGACATAGATTATGTGTAGAAATTTGTATTGAAAAGTTAAAATGACATTTATTTAATTTTTTAAATGATAGAAAACACTTATTTATAAAACAGAGGGAGTATAGAGTAAGCTATATTTATTTTTCATAGATGTAATTATATATTCGAGAGCCAACCATGCATAGGTGATCAATATTTTTACTAAATTGATCGTAAGAATTCTTTTTGGAAACACACAATTTTAAAGTTTTGTAGTAGTTCAGAACAAAAAGCAAATATCCCACATAATCGGATATTCCTCAACAATTTCCAAGTCATAATGTTTTCAAAAATGTTTCAAAAAAAAAAGAGAGAGTGAAATACGTAGTCAAAATACATTAATTATCCCTCAAGAAGTGGACAAGACTAACAGACCTCGACGTCTCACTCTTTTTAAACTCCAAAGCCTCAAGCATTCACAATCCATAAGAGCAGCAGAGAACCCTACAAAAAAATATCAAATCCCCGTAACTTTAAATTCCAAAAACATATCAATCCAAAAACAACAAATGAGTTCATCTAAGAAGATCACTCTTGTTACTATTCTTGTTTCATTTTTTATGTTTTCGTGTGTTTCAAGCACTGAACTTGAAGTTGGAGGAGAAGATGGTTGGGTCGTACCCAATTCTAACAAGACTCATGGAGATGTGTTCAACCAATGGGCTTCCCACAACCGTTTTAAAGTTGGCGACACTATCCGTAAGTATTTTTTTTTTATATTCCTTCTTACTTTTATCATCCTTACAAATATGTGTCAACCTCTTGTGGGGGAATTTTTGGTTTTGGTGAAGGTTTCAAGTACAAGAAAGACTCAGTGTTGGTTGTGTCAGAAGACGAGTACAAGCAGTGCAAGGCGACTAAACCTCAACTCTATTCCAATAACCAAGACACGGTTTTTAAACTAGACCGTCCCGGTTTGTTTTACTTCATCAGTGGTGTCTCTGGCCACTGTGAAAAGGGTCAGAAGATGATCATTAAAGTCATGGAGACAGAGTCTTCGCCAGATTCTCCTCCTCCTTCGTCCTCTTCTTCTTCGTCTCTCCCAGCTTCAACTCACAAGAAGAGTAGTGCGTCTAAAACCGCTGTCAAGTTCAGTAGTTCCGTCTTTGTTGCCTTTTCTGTTCTTGTTGTTTCAGTTATGGTTTGGCATTAGGGCATGTTTTAGTTTCTGTTTAGCATTTTTATTCTCCTTAAGTTTTCTTTCATTTCATTATTATGGTTACTTCATTTTTAATCTGTGACTATTCTCAACGTCTTATTTTTTTTTTATAAGAAAGCTACCATTAAATGATTAAACAATTCTTATAACAACACAGAGATTTGAAGTTACAAGAAACATAACATCTAAATTAAAAAACCACAATACTGTTGAGGCAAA
The DNA here is from genome assembly GCA_932364175.1 of Eruca vesicaria subsp. sativa. NCBI lineage: Eukaryota > Viridiplantae > Streptophyta > Magnoliopsida > Brassicales > Brassicaceae > Eruca > Eruca vesicaria. Next base: position 4,958 of record CAKOAT010967376.1, on the reverse strand, counting down.
ACTTGGTGGTGATAAATAAAACATGTATAAATCTTTTTAGTCCGGTCAAGACACTTCATGCCTCTTTGGGTGTGGACTTGCCTTTACCATATGGAGTGTAAGGAGAGAAGCCATTGCGACCTTGCTGATTCTTAGCCTTCCTCACCTTCCCAGCTCCGCTTTCTATGTTCAGATGCACTTTTGGCGGCGAAGAGAAGCAGAAGGATAGAGCAACCGCCTGTGACATCCCATGACAAAAAAAATATGATTATCTTCTAACTTTGCAAGAACAATAGTATTATTTGTGTGTGAACCATACCTGAAGATCTAGCCGGTGAACATTGAAGATGTCTTTCAGAGAATGTGAATTGTAAGCTGCGATATAAGCCCTGTAGGCTTCCTTGGCTATCTTGTTAAGATTATAGTCGTTGGCAACATACTTCTCCTGCAGTACAAGAACGAAAAAACAATGTTCTCACAAACGAATTGTGCTAAAGTCATTCACCCACAAAGAGACTGAAGCAGAACAATTACCAGAGCGGATCTAACATTCAAAAGCTTCTTCTCATTGAACTCAAGCTCTTTAACAGGTACTTTTGCAGCCTGTGGGTTAAAGTACAAATCAGTTAAAAACAAGTAGGTTTAACCACAAGAAGATTAAAAAAAAAAACCCCATTCATACCTTAAGGTAACGAATGAACTGAAGCTCTTCAGGGATCAAGACAAGCAATGCCTTTCCCTTTGCTCCTTCTCCACGGGCTGTTCGACCAACCCTATGGATATATTCCTGAAAACAAACATCAATCATCAACACAAATTATACAGACGTGATAGAGAAAGACCAGAAGAGCGATTTCTCCTACCGTTGGCTTGTCTGGAGGATCATATTGTATAATCCAGTCCTTCATATAACAAAGATTCAACACAATATGATTTTCAGTACTACAATTGAGTATATAAAGTGTTAGTAATCAATGTAAGAACGTATTACGTACCACGGCAGGAATGTCAAGACCACGAGCAGCAACATCAGTGCACAACAAAATACCTTTCTCTGCTTTCATAAAGTCGAAAAAGGTTTTAGTTCTTCGGTTCTGATCTAATCCTCCATGGATGTCACAGCTATCCACGTTGATTAGCTTCATGATCTCGGCATGGAACTGTACCGACTTGCACGTTGAGAAGAACACCATTATTTTCTTGTTTAGGTTCTTCTTCAAAAATGAAATCAGAAGGAGAAGTCTCTTTTCGCTCGGAACAACACAGTAGCCTTGTTCCAATCCTTCATTTGTCACCTAACAGTTTTTGGAAACTTATTAAGTAAAATCTACATGGCATTGGTCCTTAAAAGTTTCATTACGAGAGTGTTTCTTGTGATTCATACCTTGCGTCTACCATCATCGACATCAACAAGAACAGGGGACGTCAATGACACCCGAGCAAGATCTTGAACCTGCAATAATTCACAAAGAGTACACATAATTAAGTAAGAGCAAATACTAATCATGACAATAACGAAGGTAACAGAAAAATACCTTGGAAGTCTGGGTGGCAGAGAATAGTGCGGTTTGCCTAGTCTGCAGAAACATGGTTAATCAGAACAAACACAAAACCATAGTAATGTCAAAAACTATGGAGCACATGATATGTGTAGACATTTTAACATACAAATCAAACAACACTACTACTTCGCTAGTGGGTTTTGTCTGAGGAGAATAGCAATGCAATAGCATGTTCCCTAAAGAAAACTTTCCACACACAAAAAAAAGTCTCTGATACTGAAACTATTGTTTTTTCTAGCTTTCTCATTCTTCTTTAGATAAACGTTAATTAAGACACAAAGAGATAATTTACCTTTGGTAAAATTCTTAGAATCTTATTCATGTCTTCCTCAAAATTTTCTTCCAGTATTCTATCAGCTTCATCAATCACAAGGCACTGCAATTGAAAGGAACATATATAAAGAATATATATCCATTAGAATCATATAAAGCTTAAATTCGAGTAAATTACATTCCAACTAGTACCACGACTACAACCCAGGCTAAAAATCTAATTATAAGCCAAACATTATTCACTCTCAAGCTCTATCACAGCGTAAGCTGCTGAATACAACATCTACTTGTCAGAAATAAGACAAGAACATGCGCCGAATTAGAACAATGAAAAGGACAGTACCTTTAGGTGTTTATAAATGAAACCCTTAGTATGTTGAAGATGGTCAAGAAGACGCCCAGGAGTTGCTATCAGCAAATTAGAACCGTTTGCAATACGTTGTGCTTCCGACCTTCTGTTGTTTCCACCAATAACCATACTAACAGTCAGTGAATGATGCTTGAGTAGCTCCTCCGCCACATTTTTCGTCTGACATATCAAAAATAGTACAGTGAAAAACAATGGGCGATGTTAGGCGAGGTAATGTACAACAACATTCACACTTCACAATTACAATTGAGTAATCTACATGAAAGATGAGGACCTCAAAGAATGGTTATACCTTTTTACAGGACTCATCTACTCACAATGACAGTATGGTAGATAATGAAAGGAGTGTACCTGAATAGCAAGCTCTCTTGTGGGGCAAATAACGATCACACCAGTCCCATTACGAGGAGAGAAACGCTCTTTAAAGAGCAACTCAACAGCTGGTATGAGGAAAGCAAGGGTTTTACCAGAACCAGTCCTAGCAGCACCAAGAACATCTTTTCCCTCCAAAAGAGGAGGAATTGATCCAGCTTGAATCTAAAAACGGATAGCAAAATGATTAAGAGACTTTAGAAACATGTACTCGTATTGCACAATAAACAATTCAACTCCTTTGGTTCAAGACTTTACATACTTGAGTCATGTGTTTAAAGTCCATAGCCTTAATAGCTTCAAAAGTCTGCTCTGATAAGTCAAGGGATTCAAAAGTCTCATTAGTCATTATCCCTTTCGCCACAACAACCATCTTCTCCTCTTCTTCTTCCTTTGCTTCCACCTCTTCTTCTTCCTCCTCTTCATCAGTTTTGACTTCCCCCTGCAGCTTCTTTACTATCTTAACCTTCTTTTTGATTTCATCTCCGTTATCCTCTACCCTGTTGGTTTCTTCATCCGCTCTTTGAAGCTCGTTCTTCTTACCACGGTTTCGCTTTCTGATTCTCTTCTTCAGCTCTCCACTAGAGTTCTTCTCCACCTCAACCATGTCTGAGCTCTAAAATCTCAATCAAATCAACTCTCTGCAGCAAAACTATATTTTAATGAAAAAGACAAAAACTTTGAGAGTAACTACAAAAATTGTGAAAGAGAGAGCCAATTCTAAGACAGAACAATGCAAAGGTCATCGAAATCAAACTATGTCCGTAAACAGGTTCTGTGTGTGTCGTAATCAAATCGCAGTACTTTTGATTTTTCTTATAACGAAACAGTGAAGAAACTTACATGAAGAAACAAAACTACTTGAGAGAGAGAGAGAGGGATATGAGAGTGATACGTTACCGCGGCGGAGAGAAAGAAAAAAGGTTTAGGGTTTAACGACTGTTGCAACTTGTACCCTTTTTTAAAAAATAAATAAATTAGAAGGATAAAATGTAGAGAGGAAAACCCCTGATAATTAATAATGTTTCAATTCCGACCCCAAAGTAAAGTTTCAAATAAATTCACCCAACGGTATTGTAAAAAATATATATTTCGATGAAACGAATATGTGCAAAAATTATTAATCCTGTTGAGAAATGATGGTTGGGACATATCCGGAAATGGACCAGACCACATCAGTCTACTTCAGTCCCAAGCTTAGGCGGCCAGCAGCTTGTCATTATCCACACATCCAGCTCCTTGTATTTATCCATATGTTGTAGTTATCCTAATCATTATAGGATTAGGATAATCATCCCCTTTATTGTTGTAATCCTTATCTCCTAA